>BDMV01000003.1:30540889-30550771 GCA_008326285.1 Oryza officinalis | reverse complement strand
CACAGGATGATCCCAATCTCCTTTTAGTAATAGATCTTTTTGATATGTCTCAGCGGCAAGGAAGAGAAAATGCATCGAGTCGTTTATCAAGAAAGTGGACGAGCATGGCGGTCCCTATATCTCAGAGGGGTGTACCACTGTTTTTTTTTCAAGTCAGCTTAAGAGGTTCAAAAGAGAAAGTCACTCTCCTTATTCTTGGCTAGTGGAATGGAAGCAAGACTCTTTCCTATCCACTTTGCCGAGGGGAGAGAACTAAAAGATAACTCAAGCTAGACAGAAAGGTGCAAAAGTCCACAGTTTCTTAAAGATCCTGTAAGCAAGTAGGTTCAGATTGTCATTTAGCTTCAATTTCTTCAGTCTCACAAGCGGGTCCGCATGCAACAAAAGAAATTGTATTTGCCTACTACTCCGACCTTGCCCTAAAAGGATAAGGAAATTGGATAAGAGCGAGAGCTAGACTGACTGTTGGTCTAATGCTAGTGGAGGATTCAGACTGAGGACCCCCCGCGGCGGCTACTCATAAGAAGATGAAGGATTGAAAGAGGACTGATCACCCCTCAGATTTGTGATCTTTTAATAGAAAGAAAAAGCCTTCTCTCAGACTTCAAGGTCAATGAAAGCGGGATTCAAAATGATTGACAGGTACCAAAGCAAACATCCCTTTTCCCCTTGCCCCCATGAGGAATCCTTTGTCTACCTGGATCTTCAAAGAGCCTCATAGCCAAAAATTCTCAAGCAGAGAAGCCATTTCTTTCTCTCTTTGATACAAATTCCCATCTCATGAAATTTCTATTCAATTTTGTTTTAAAAAATATAGGGCTGGCCTTTAAGATAGGATTCCATAATTGCAAATTATTTTTTACTCAAAAAGAAAGCAATATGACTGAAAAGTGGATTTTAGACCTGGCTGACTGACATGTTTACGTCTCATATTGGCTAATGTATTTGGAAGCCCTAGGAACGTCTGTCAAATCATATTAAAAAACTTTCCAGGGCCATGCTGAAAAAGAGAGAAATTGATTATGGTTGTCCGTCCTCTATGGAGAGAGATGCACTTAAACCAACCGCATAGTGTGTAAGGATGTCTCCGCGATGGTGATCTTTTGCTTTTGAAATGAGAATGGCTCGGAAGGCTATCATTTTATTTCCTTAATAAGAGGGCTCATTTGTACTTGATTTCTGATATCGGCGGGGGACAGCGGTTGCTTCCTGTAAGATTATAATAGTCATGGCCTCATGGTCAAGCCAGAAAGGAAAGACAGAGTCTATATCTTCCGTCCTCTCTATTACTCGCTCCAAGTATTACACTCGTTGGGCTCAAGGTAGCCTTACTAAACCTATAAAGAGCGGTAGGCTATTCTAAGAGGAATTTACTGTAAAATAGATATCTCTTTGCTCTTCAGCCAGTAAGTCTGAAAGCAAGTCAGTTGTAGGCCAGACCTGTCATCAGTAGTTCTACTTTTGTAGATTGAAGCTTTTATAAGGCAGGAATGAGAGCAGCAAAGGCAGAGATAAAGCTGCGATTGCTCTTGCTCGACTCTTCATGGCACGGTTGGCCGGGAATGAGAACAAAAGGAGTAAGAAGAAACTGGCTAAGATTCAATTGACCTATAAAGCAACCAGTTCAACTAAAGGAAGTAGCTTACGGGCTTAAGGCTGCTAGGGACTCTGGGGCCAGAAGAAGCTTTTCCCGCATTCCTGTTGATGCAGATCAGACGAGAAGGGCCATCTCTTTACTAGAATCCGATGTGATAGAAGGAGCAGCTCTAGCTTAAGCCTAAGTTGATCCTTACTTACTGTTCAAGATGTCTACAACACAATAAGGTAGGCGAAGCCACTAGTTTACTTGCTTGAAAAAGGCAACCTTAGCTGATTCACATTACCTCTTGTTATTTCAATCCTTCCATGTCCCCCATCAAAGCAGCTACAATGAGTAAGGAAGTTAGCAACACCACTTAACTCATGCTTCTGTTCGACTAGTTGTTCTCGTAACTCTTATTTCATAAATTCCCTCTTTATCTGATCCCTGAAATCAATTCCCTTCATTCCTGTCAATTCTTGACCATCTGATAGTTCGTAACAGCTGGGGAGAACAGTTCATTCATTGGTTAGCCTTCCATTCAGGTCGCTTAGTTAGGTATTTGAATCAGCTGGAACGATGTCTCGGAACTCTTCAAGGAGAGGTTTCAGCTCTGCGGGGACTTCGAGGTCCCCGTTTTGAGGGGCGGTCTCTTTTACCAATAAGGCAAAGACTACCTGAAACTATTCTAAGGCTTCGTGAAGTTAGGTCTTTTTAAGGAAAAGGCTATTCTCCGCAAGAACCGATTTGGATGTGTCTCCGATTTTCAACGGACCAAGGATCACCTTAACTCTGTCTTTCTCAAAAGAATAGGTATTCAAACCCATCATGGACTACCTTTCTTTCGTACTGCCAAGGTTACGATGGAGATGTCAATCTCTGGTTGAAATGGTAAACCACAGATGTCAATCTCTGCCTAACTCAAATAAAGTAGAAGGGGGAGCATTAGCCTGAGGTGGTCACCATGTGATTCTAACCCTTCACTGTACACCAGGATATCGTCGAAGAATACGAGTACAAACCTTCTCCGCAGTGGTTTGAATACCATGTTCATCAAATTGTTGAACGTGGCCGGTGCGTTGGTCAGACCAAATGGCATGACCTTGTATTCGAAATGGCCTTGGTGGGTCTTGAATGCAGTCTTATACACATCCTTCTCATCCATCCTGATCCGGTGGTATCCCGAGGTCCATTTTAGAGATAATGGTGGCACCACGCAATTGGTCAAGGAGATCATCTATCAGTGGAATGGGATACCGGTTCTTCGCAGTTTGTGTATTGAGAGCTCTATAGTAGACACAGAGCCTCCAGCTCCCGTCCTTCTTCTTGACCAAGAGGATAGGCGATGCATAGGGGCTAGTTGAGGAGCGAAGCCCTGCTGCAACAATTCATCCACTATCTTTTTGATTTCCCTTTTCTGGAAGTAGGAGTACCGAACCAGGTATTCACTGGTTTTGCTTCTGGCATAACAAGGGAAGCAGAGCTTTCCTTTCGCCTCTTTTGTGTTCTTGTCAATTGCACTTCTTGTGACACGCAATTCTGGCAGTTGTACTTCTAGCACTGCTGTCACCATATCATCTTTCTTCTTCATGCAAGTTGTCCCCAAATAGTACCCCCGGCGGCTACACAACTCTCTCAGCTCATTCAAAGTCTTCCATTCGCTCTCACTCTTCGGACTTTTTAGTGCCATAGGTTTTCCTAATGGGAGTGAGGTAGCCTTGCTCCACTCGATTCCACTGATCGAAAGATCGGGAGGGATTTCGCAATGTGAGAATGAAATATGCAAAATAGAGTTCGTTGGTAAATGAACGGCATGGGTGCCCCAGGTTTGCCACAATTGTAGCAACCTCCTTTCTTTTTCTTCTACGGTTATTTCTGAGTAATCTATTCAAACTTAGTTTGTTAAGTGCCCTCATGGACACGGGTTACCAATACATTGACAGGTACAAGCACATAAAAGTTTGCTACAAGAAACCAACGTTTTTGAACCCTCCACTTTCCTATTTGAAAAAAAGGAATTGCTCTATCCTTTATTTAATAGTCTCTATGATTTTCGATGAATGAGCCTGTGGTAATGCTTTTATCTCTATTCTATGGACCAGTCGACTGTATCGGTTCCGGTTCTTTGGTTGGCTTTTGGTTTAATGAAAATCTCTCCTTTCCTCCTTTATTAGAGGAAGTCTTCCCCTTTCCTTTGTCCTAAAGCAGAATTAGGACAGTAGGGATTGAGGGATGGTCTTGGGCAATAGGTTTACTTTGGATTGGGCAAATAGGGGTTGCTCTTAGGCAGCTAGAGACTAGACTGTTCCGGTCCCTTTGGGCTCTTAAAAAGAATATGCTGTTCTCTTTCCTCTTGCTATCGAATCAGCTATTGGTAATATCATAGGTAAGAATGAAGCCAATGCAATGCTGGTGGAGAAATGCTCTTTCCTATGAAGAAGGCCGCTAAGGTCAAAGATAACATACATGCCAAGGTTCGCTTCTATAGATGTTCTAGAGTTTTCCTACAAATAAAAGAATGGTGGAATCTGGTCAATCTCCATCTCTTTTATGGCGGATTCTTTTTTCGAGGACCTGGCGACAACTCTCTCTGGACGGTAGGGGAACCCCAGTGAAATCAGTAATCAACGCACTCCCACTCCTCTTGCTCCAATTCCCTCTCTTTCCTGCAAAAGCTCCAACTTATCCAGACTGGTCAACAATTCTTCCTTTGTTCTCCTAATCTCTCCATTCACATTTGCACTCCACCCCCTAAAACACTTTATCATCTGTTGTAAATGTACTCCAAAGGCTTCCCCAATTCTCCTTTTAACAACTGTGCATGCCACTAAAACTCCATCCTCTGAATAATCTTGTTGAAACCATGATCTTTCAAACTTGAAAACCCTTTGAACAGTTCAGTCTCACACTCCAGCAACAAAGGAACATGGTCTGAACCATATCTAGGAAGGGCAGTCACCACAGCATGGGTATACAACATTTAATCCCCAGTCTATTGTAAAAAGGAATCTGTCTAACTTAGCAGCTGACACAGCATTGTTCCAAGTGAATTTGCGCCCTTGCAAAGGTAGCTCCATCAGCTCTATATCCTCAATCAGCCCAAACAATTCCTTGCTAACCCTAGCCTGGAATTTCACACCTATTTTCTCACTTCTGGACCAAGTCCTCAATTTACAGATAATCATGTTTTCTTGGTATCTATAATTATAGAGCATCTAAAAATTGTGATAGATTGCAGTCTTGATAATGCTAACATAGTATTGGTAATCTAACAAGCCTTTCGTATTTTGATGCCAGTCACAACAGTTTGACAGGACCCATTTTTCCATAAATAGTCAACTTGAGAGGACTTTTCAATCTCGAACTCAAACTGATGCCTAGCTATTATTTAGAGATGCTCTTACAGAATCCCATGCTACGGAATGAATCTAGTTACCATCCGATTTAGCTCTTAAAGTATGGACATGGCTTAAGGAAGCTAATTACTCGGGTTCAAGTAGTTCGGCGTTGCCGGCAAGAGAGATGGAGTAACAAAGCCCTAACGTTAGATCCATTATCTCACAGAGTGAACGACATTCAGACAATTCATCCCTTCCAGCGCGGGTGCCAGACATCGCCAAAATGAGTAAGTCTAAGTCGCCGAAGAGAGTATTTTTTGTTTCTCTCGCAAGCTCTGATAGTGAGACAACAAAGGAAAGAATCTTCAGGCTATTCGCTTCCCTCTTTCAGTGTAGCCGGGTAGCTGTATCGGCAATGGGCGGTTTTGTTTTTGGAAAGAGCTCGAAGCACAAGAGTGATAATTTCAAAGCGGTTGCTAGAAAAATGGGATAACCAAATTGGACCCGAACTTACTTAGAATTGACGCTTCGTAGACTTCCTTCTTCCTTCCAATAGCGGGTCTCAGCCAGAACCTGATTGTGCCCCTCAATCTTCTGTTTTCATATAGCTTCACCGAACTTCCATACACCGATTGATTGTACGCTTGCTGTTCTCAACTGGGCCTCTGAATCTCCTCTGGTTTCACCGAGTCGAAGTAATTTCCGGAAAGACACAGAGGAGCTCTCATGCGTGGACCAGCAGTAGCCCTGTCCTCTCCTCTTTGTTGGAAGATGAGTACACATCGGGTAATCCGCCCACGAGAGCCCAATCACAAGAGGCTCATACAGAAAGCAATCAGCCCATAGCCCAATATCGAGACCACAGCCTATTATTCAAACCACAAAGGATCCGTCTTTCATCGTCCAATCTTCTCGATCGAACATATTGACATCAATACTCCTTTCCATGGCCATTCACGGCCCGCGAAGATCAACCACTCGTGCCCGAGATCACTATCCAATCAAAAACCAGACTTCCAAGATCCATCTCACTCAGACCCTTTTGAATGTAGCGGATAACAACGGAGCGGGGCTATCGAATTGATATGTATTCGAATCTTAGGAGCTGGTAATCACTGATATGCTCATATTGGTGACGTTATTGTTGCTGTAATCAAAGAAGCAGTGCCCAAAATACCTCTAGAAAGATCAGACAGAAGTAAGACGAGCTGTAATTGTACGTACATGTAAAGAACTCAAACGTGACAACGGTATGATAATACGATATGATGACGGTTGTCATTGATCAAGAAGGAAATCCAAAAGGAACTCGAGTTTTTGGGGAATTGAGACTTATGAATTTCACAAAAAGAGTCTCATGAGCTCCTGAGGTATTATAAATACTAGTAGTAGAGACTATGATATAGTAGGGTATCAGAATATAGATCAATTAGTAGATTATGTCTGACGCATATACATGAAAATAAAATAATAATTATATAATAATAAGAATAAGAATTCTAATCTTAATAAAAGGAAGGGTTCGAATAGCATCTACTAATATTATATTACCGAAAACTTTGTGAAAATACTTCTACGAGAAGGTTTTATTGAAAACGTTCGAAAACCATAGGGAAAGTAACAAATCTTTCTTGGCACGTGCCCCTGCTCCTGGTCTTCGAACTAGTCATTAATGGTCGGCAACATAGGTACCCTTTTTCGGTATGCGTTGCGAACACTTTCATTTTTAGCGTCTCATCTTCTCTGGAGAAGCTCAAATCGAACGGATAGAGCAGATGGTCCAACTACAGAACTTCTTCTTTTTCATTACTTCCATGGTCGTGCCCCGTGGCACGGCAGCACCCGTACTATTGAAATGGTTCGTCAGTAGAGATGTTCCCACTGGTGCCTCTTCTTCCAATGGTACTATAATTCCTATTCCTATCTCTTTATTCCCTTTTTTGGTCTATCTACATTCAAGGAAATTCATACGCTCCATGGACAGAGCAAAAAGTGGAGTGTTGGTCAAAGCAAGCCGCCCTATTCTATTACCAGACAAAATAGGGAGAAGCTCATCCGCTAGAAATGCTTTATTTCGTTTCGTTCCCGTTCTTCATTTCCTTATTATCGAATCCATGGGGGACTTGTCATATTTAGAATCTTTCTGCGGTCTGCTCTGTTTACAATTCTTTCGTACTCTCTTCTCTTTACCACGCGATAGGTCAGCGAAGCGTGAGCGGGCGCTCCGAAGTAAAGGCCAAACACTTCGGCCTAAGGGGAATGAGCAACAAAATGACAAGATGAGGTGCCCCGGGCACCCCCATATAGAAAGAAGGGTCGAAGGTTTTGGGCCTGTAGCTTTCCCCGCTCCCCCCTCGTCGAGTGGTGCTTGTTTGGGGCCACCTGAAATCGGGCTTGAAGCTCTCGCCTTACCAACGAGCCGACTGCTGATGGCTGTTGGTCACGACTACTACAAAAAAGTGAAGATGAATCTTTCTATTTCACATGGAGGAGTGTGCATCTTTATGTTGGGTGTTCTTCTGTCGTGCGACCCGATGGCTTATGTGCGACCTGTGGCCCACGCCTCCTATTCTATTTGTTTAGGGCGGGCGGCGTGAACTCTGATTCGATCCGGGTATTCAATCCCGCCGCTGAGATGCTCAGTTGACTCCTTAACCTTGATAGGAAGATGGCTTATTCCAAAATTCGTGCATAAGGGTAAGGAACTTTGGATGAATTAATGCGAATGGGTGTAAGCCTCGCTGCTCGGAAACACCCAGTGCTGACCACACTGAGAGACACGAAAGCGCAGGTAATGCCAGTTGGCGAAGTGGCGTTAAGCATCCCTAGCGGTACGCAAAGAGAGGTCGTGATGATATCATCTACGTCCGTACCGCTCCTCGTGGAGTAGATCCCGCATCCAACCAACCCTTTTTTGACCAGGGAACGGGAGAATTCCCACTACCGCTGGCAGGCCAGCCGGGCCGTGAGCGCGGTGGGAACGGGCTTCCCAAAAAGCGAGCCCCGGCCCGGGTCAGCATAGAATGGGGGGGACGGCCCTAATGTTGTGTTGGCCGGGTTGCGGGCGGATAAAAGCGGACGTGGGGACTCGGGTCGGGGCACAGCGTAACTAAGATAAGAGAGCCATTCCATTTAGGGCGAGACAGAATGGGCGGGCACAAGCGGTCTGGTGTCCGAGCCGATTGGTCAGACGACGACTACCGCACATATTATATTAGCCGCCTATCCCGGAATGGACTGGGATGGAATAGAAAGAACGCGAAGCAACAAGCAAGGGATGAGCGCTTTGTTGCTAAAGCGCATACGTTTTCTTGCTGGGTCGGTTTGTTTTTTGGGGCAATAAGCTTGCTTCTTCACAAGCTTATCCCCGCCCCTTTCCTGTCCGTCCCGACCGGCAGCAGTTGGGTTTCCCCATCTCTCCTCAGCTTCCCCGGTCTTCGGCCCGAGCTGTATGAGGCAGAAACTCGTCCCACGTACGGTTCGGAGGCCGAGCCCCACCCCTGCAATAATGGTGCGGCTTAGGTCAACTAATACGAATAAGATACAGTTCACTCAACGATTGCCTTTGGGTTCCGAACTCCATATGGGGAAGGAACGTTGTTGTTTGCGAGGTCTCGATCATTTACATGGACCCACTTCTCATTCCATTTGTGGGAATTTGATGATTTATAAACCGTCCCCAACGAGCGAAAGGTTCATGTTTGAACATGATGAATCACTTCGTGCCGACCTGTTGCCCATAAACTTTCCTGCCTCATATGAGAATGGAAAACTGGAAGATTTTCTGCATCGGTGGATGAAGAATCACGAACATAAGAATTTCAGGTTTAGCATGTTCCCAGAAAGAAGATACTTTTTTTCCATTCGAGAAACGAGGAGCACGACTGAAGTGGCTATACATACAAATCCATTTACGGATCTATATGCTTCGATTGGAACTGGAAGTTCCAGAACTGGCGGCTGGTATACCACCATAATGAAATTGCCTTTTCTTTTTAGTATTCGGATAGGATTTCTGTTGGCTTCATCGGGGGGCTCGCGTAGTTTGTTACGTCAACTCCAAAAGGATAAGTTGCATTGGAATCGAGAAAGTTTCGTTCATAATTGCATAAAAGGAGTCAAAATAGTGGCTGCGGCGCGTCGAGGGTCAACCTTGATATCGAATAACCTTTCGAGCCTTCCCCAATGGATCTCTATCCTCCTTTGAAACCAATAGAAGTTCACTGACCATCCCTGTTAAACATAACCCAAGGTAGGATCGAGAGGAGAAGAATAGGACTCTTGCTAGTATCATAACCGGGAGAATGAAACCATTAGATTAGTGGAAAGAAGTTCGAATGGGAAGGACATGACCCCGGACGGACTGGACCAAGCAACACAGTACTGAAATCCTAAGTTGCAAACCTCTCAGCAATATATATCTCGGGTCCCAGTTAGGGAATCCCCAAAGACCATGTCGTCTGCGTACCTTTCGTAGCAGGTGTTAAACAAAAGCTATATCTTTTCTTCTTTGCTTGTAACAAACAGAGCTATCTAAAGCTTTAAAGTAAGCAACTGAGCTATCTATTCCAACGTATTGGTCCAACTCTTAGCTGGGTGTGCTACAGACTGGTATTGTTCAAGATGATTCATTTCCATTCACTCCTCATAACCCCTACAAACACATGGCTTGCCTTCACAGGGCTCCCCCAGCCTTAGCATCATGGGTACACTCTTGTCTCATCAAAGCAACTCTTCTTAAGAAGACCCGTTCCACCCCACAACGAAGTTCCTCCATAGTGGACCCATCAGCACTGCTCCATCGCAAGGATTTTTTCGTAACTCGATGAGTCTTCTCACTCATCTACAAGGAAGTAGTTTAAAGTGGGTGTTGTACCCGCGCTGTAGTTAAGAGCCCTCAACTACACTAGATGCCAGCAGCCGTAGCATCACAACGAGTATCACCATCTTCAGCTACCCACTCTT
>BDMV01000003.1:30444479-30535789 GCA_008326285.1 Oryza officinalis | reverse complement strand
ACGGCGATCTTGCTGCCCGCCTCGCAGCCGCCAAGGACACCATCGCCGAGCTGCAGGGCGCCCTAGACTCGTTCGCCGGGGAGGTTGAGGCCCTTCGGCTGTCGAACGAGGTGGGGCCCGGCATGCTTCGGGACGCCGTCTCCCACCTCCACCGCGCCGGGCGTCAGGCGGGCATCTGGAGCAGGCGGTACGCAAAGTACGCCGCCAACCGGGGGGGCCTCGCCCAGCGCCTCTCGGAGATGGCCGGGGAGGCTCCCCGAGGAGATCGAGGAGACGATCAAGTCCTCCTCAAGGGATCTCGCCCGGGGGACGGTGGAGTTCGTGCTGACGAGCTACCAAGCCCGGGACCCCGACTTCTCCCTGTGGATGGCGCTGGAGGAATTCCCCCCGGGACCGAGGCCAACGCGCGCGCCCAAGTCCGGGATGCCGCCGACCAAATCGTCCATGGCTTCGAGGGGACTGCCCCTCGGCTCGCCTTCGCTCTCGACTCCGACGAGGAGGAGGACGGCGATGAGGACGACAGCGACGGCGAGGCCGGTGACCCGGGTGCATCGGAGTGAGCCCCCGGGCCCCCGCGTATCCTAATTTTTTTATTCCTTCATCTTCTGAGGCCTTTGGGCCAATGCTTGTACAAATTGGCTTTATTTTATCTGCAATCAAATAAGATTTCAATTTCTATGTTAGTTATGTTTGCTATATGCACATGACAAGGATGGTCTGTGTCGCGATCCTTTTGCATCTTGGCTTGAGCGAGGGCTCGTGCTTGGGTCCTAGCCTCAAGCGGCGCTGGTCGGAGCTAGTGCCTGGGGAGATCCACATGTCGAGACTAGCCAGGCCGGGAGCGCGGTGACCGAGGGTTATGGGGACCCGATTGTGGGCCATTGCCGATTTCCCCCCGGAGTTCACCGCGCCCCGGGGCACAGCTCGGTTCTGGGCCCCGTTTGGCGGTTTAGATGACCCGGGCTGTCGAGGGCAAGGACGAGCACGAGCAGACTGACTCAAGTCAAGATTTTTGAAAAGGAAACGATAACACAGGCGCAGTTCTTAGGAAATTGACTATGCTTGTTATTGAAATGCTAGGAAAGAATTAAACAAGAATGTGCATGTGGGAGCCCCCGGCCAACCCTGCATGCCCGAGGGGGACGCAGGGTTGGCCTGAGCCCGAGGTATGACACCCGACCCCCTTATGGGTAGAAGTGGTAGGGTTTGCTGGTAGCGCGCGGCTCGGAGGGCCGCGCGCCGCCTTCGCTCTTCCAGGTAGTCGAGGTCGTCTCGGCGAAGCTGATCTTGATCAGCCTCGCAATACATGGTGGCCCGAGGGGACCTCAGGGTGAGCTCGGATGGGAGAACCGCCTCCGCGCCGTAGACGAGGAAGAAAGGCGTTTCCCCTGTCGCTCGGCTTGGGGTGGTTCGGTTCGCCTAGAGCACCGCTGGCAGCTCCTCGATCCACGAGTCGCCATGCTTCTTGAGGATGTTGAAGGTCTTGGTCTTGAGGCCCTTGAGGATTTCCACGTTGGCGCGGTCCACCTGGCTGTTGCTTCTGGGGTGGGCGGGTGAGGCGAAACAGAGCTTGATGCCCATGTCTTCGCAGTAGTCGCCGAAGAGCTCACTAGTGAACTAGGTGCCATTGTCCATAATGATATGGTTAGGCACCCCGAACCGAGCAGTGATGCCCCTGATGAATTTTAGCACCGAGTGCTTGTCGATCTTGATGACCGGATAAGCCTCGGGCCACTTAGTGAACTTATCGATTGCGACATACAGATACTCGAACCTGCCCGGGGCTTTCCTGAAGGGACGTAGGATATCCAGCCCCTAGACGGCAAATGGCCATGAAAGAGGTATGGTCTGCAGGGCCTGAGCCGGCTGATGCATTTGCTTGGCGTGAAACTGGCACGCCCTGCATCGTCGGACCAGGTCCGCTGCGTCGTGGAGCGCCGTCGGCCAATAGAAACCCTGGCAAAAGGCCTTACCGACCAAGGTGCGCGAGGCGGAGTGGGCTCCGCACTCGCCTTCATGGACATTGACAAGAAGCTCGACGCCCTGTTCCCGAGGAATGCACTTTAGGAGGACTCCGTTGGCCCCGCGCCGGTAGATGGCCCCTTCCACCAGCACGTAGAGCTTGGAGATGCGATTGACGCGTTCACTCACTTCTCGGTCCTCGGGTAGAGTCTGATCTTTGAGGAACGCCTGGATCTCAGTCATCCAGGCGATCAATCTTGGGGGGCCGGGCTCGCCCCCCGGGTCCCGAGGCCTGGACTCCGACGGGCCTCGGGGGCCATGCAGGCGCGTTTGTCTCCCCTAGGGGGTCGGGCCGCGTCGACGGCTGGGCTAGCCTTTCTTCAAAGGCGCCTGGTGGGGTCGGGGCTCATGATGAGGCGAGCCTTGAGAGCTCGTCGGCGACCGCATTATCCCGCCGGGCACGTGCCGAAGTTCTAACCTGTCGAAATGGCGCTCCATACGCCGCACCTCGCGGACGTAGGCGTCCATCTGCGGGTCGGAGCACCGGTACTCCTTGGAGACCTGGTTAACGACCAACTGGGAGTCGCCTAGAATCAGGAGGTGGCGGATCCCCATTCCAGTCGCCACTCTGAGTCCCGCAAGGAGTCCCTCGTACTCCGCCATATTGTTGGTTGCCCGGAAATCTAGGCGAACCAAGTATCTCAGGACGTCTCTACTCGGCGAGGTCAAGGTGACCCCCGCGCCGGCGCCCTGAAGGGCCAGGGAGCCATCGAATTGCATCACCCAGTAGGTGGCGTGAGGCAGCTGCGAGGGGCCCGTGCTGGCCTCGGGGGCGAAGAGTCCGAGATCGGGCTCGGGAGCCGGGGTCCACTCCGCCACGAAGTCGGCGAGGGCCTGGCTCTTGATCGCGTGGCGTGGTTCAAAGCACAAGTCGAATTCGGAAAGTTCGACTGCCCATTTTACCACTCGTCCAGTACCCTCTCGGTTGTGTAAGACTTGGCCGAGGGGGTTGGACGTGACCACCGTGACCCGATGTGCCTGGAAATAATGGCGCAGCTTTCTCGAGGCCATCAAAATCGCATAGAGCATCTTCTGGGCCTGAGGGTATCGGGTCTTGGCATCCCGCAGCGCCTCACTAACGAAGTAGACGGGCCGCTGCACCTTTTGGCGGGGCCTGTCCACTTCATTGAGGGCACCGTTCCCGGGGCGCTCGTCATCCGAGGGGCCTTGCCGGGCCCACTCGGCTTCTGTGCCGATGACCTCGGGGTCGGAGGGCGTCGGGCGCGGCCTTCCCGCAGTGGCCCCGGGGCCTTCCTGGGGGTCGGGGGCGTCTGGCGCCGTCGGACGAGCAGGCAGAGGGCCACATCCGGTCGTCAGGGGCCTTAGGCCGCCGTCCGGCTCGGGGGCCTCTCCTCCCTTCTCTGTCCCGGGTCGGGTCGACACAGGGTGGGGGCGCGCGGGCCGAGGGCTGTCCTCGTCACGCTCCACAACCAACGCCGCGCTGACTACTTGCAGGGTTGCCGCCAAGTAGAGTAGCAGCGGTTCATCGGGCTCCGGGGCGACCAGGATTAGGGGGAGCTGAGGTATGCCTTCAACTGGGTGAGGGCCCGCTCAGCCTCCTCCGTCCAGGTAAACGGCCCGGAGCGCTTAAGGAGCTTAAATAGGGGTGGCGCCTTCTCTCCCAGCCTCGATATGTATCGGCTTAAGGCAGCCATGCATCCGGTGACACATTGCACGTCCTTAAGCTTGCTGGGGGGCGCATCCGCTCTATAGCTCGTATTTTCTCGGGGTTGGCTTCGATGCCTCGGGCAGAGATCAAGAACCCGAGAAGCTTGCCCGCAGGCACTCCGAACACACACTTTTCGGGGTTCAGTTTTATGCGGGCGGAGCGGAGACTTTTGAAAGTCTTCGCTAAATCCGAGAGCAAGGTCTCTTGGTCGCGTGTTTTCACAACCAAGTCATCGACATAGGCCTCAACATTGCGTCCTATCTGACTACCCAAAGAAATACGAATAGTATGCTGAAAAGTAGGACCTGCATTCTTTAACCCGAAGGGCATGGTTGTATAACAATAAGTTCCTACAGGGGTAATGAATGCAGTTTTTTCCTCATCCTCCCTAGCCATGCGAATCTGATGATATCCTGAGTATGCATCTAGAAAACACAAAAGGTCGCACCCCGCGGTGGAGTCGACAATTTGATCTATGCGTGGCAGGGGATAAGGGTCCTTAGGACATGCCTTGTTGAGGTCGGTGTAGTCGATGCACATCCGGAGCTTGCCGTTTGCCTTGGGGACGACGACCGGGTTCGCGAGCCACTCCGGATGGATGACCTCAGGGATAAATCTGGCCTCCAAAAGCCGCGCCACCTCCTCGCGGATGAAGGCTTGGCGTTCCGGGGCCTACCGCCGTACCTTCTGCCGGACGGGCCTTGCGTCCGGCCGCACGGTGAGACGATGCTGGTTCACCTCCCTGGGGACCCTGGGCATGTCCGCCGGTCTCCACGCGAAGACGTCGGCGTTTGCCCGCAGGAAGGAGACGAGCGCGTCTTCTTATTTGTCGTCCAAGAGACCACCAATCCGGGTGGTCTTGGACGGGCCGTCGCCCAGGGCGACCTCCTTCACCGGGACCTCGTCGCCTGAGGCCATCCGCTGCCTCGGGGCGGGCGAGGTGGAGGCACCGAGCCTCTCGCCGTCGCCCGTGAGCTTGGACACCGCGGCGAGGCGGTCCGCGCGCTGCTTCATACTAGCAAGCGCGACTTTGAGGTCGCCGTGGACGGTGATGGGGCCACTTGGGCCCGACATCTTCATCTGGAGGTAGGCGTAGTGGGTGGCCGCCATGAACTTCACCAACGCGGGCCTTCCCAGGACTGCGTTATAGGGCAGATTGAGGTCTGCCACATCGAAATCCACCCGCTCAGTGCGGAAGTTGGCGGGGCCACCAAAGGTGACCGGGAGGTCGATGTGACCTAGCGGCCAGGTGTGCCCCGGCGTCACGCCAATGATTGGCTGGGACGACCGGAGCTCCATCCCCGGGGCCTTGATGGCATCAAAGGCCACGGGGGAGAGGATGTTGAGAGCTGCGCCACCGTCTATCAGGATGCGCCCCAACTTCACATTGCAGACGGTGGGGGAGACCACCATCATGATCTGTCCTCCCCGGGCAACGCATGGCGGGTGGTCGGTCCGGTTAAAGGTAAGGGTGACCTCTGACCAACGCTCCCGCCGCGCCACCTCATGGGTAGGGACCGCGGCCAAAAGCTCTCGCTTCATGGCCTTGAGGCTCCGGCGAGAAGCGTGAGTGCACGCTCCCCCATCAACGGTGGCGACGGTGGCCTCGGGCTCCTGAAAGCCCAGGTCATCATCGCCATCGTCGACGTCCTCAGCGGGGGCCTTCTGTTTGGCCTCACTTCGCCGGTTGCCGGTGGGAATCGCCGGGGCCTTGCCCTCACGGCGTTCCTGCCTCCTCTCCTCCTCCCACTTCCTCGTTCGCTCGGCCAAGCTTTTGACCGCGTGGCAGTCTGCGAGGTCGTGGAGGGAGGTGTTGTGCACAATGCACCACCTGCCGGCCAGGCGCTCTCTTCCGGGAGCGCCGACCTCCTTCTTTTTGTCGCCCATGGGCCTCCCCTTTCGGGGGGCCCGCGAAGCGCCCTCGGCGGCGAGGACATGACCCTCGTCGTCGGAACGGGCCGACCTTTTCTTCCTCCTCCTATCCCGTCACCCTGAACGAGCGACGGACTCGGGGGCAGCCGGAGCCGCCGCTCCAGAGCCGAAGGAGTTCCAGGTCCAGGCCTCCTCCTTGCGAGCCACACGCTCCGCGAGCTCGAAGAGGTGTGCGGTGGTCTGGGGCTCCTTGGAGGCGATCTTTTCGAGCATGCGGTTGTGCCGCACGCCCCCCCTGAATGCGTAGATAACCGCATGTGCAGGGATGCAAGGTATGGTGTTGCGGACTTGACAGAACCGCTGGATGTACGAGCGGAGAGACTCATTGTCCCTCCGCTGTACCGCGTGCAAGTCCGCCTCTTCGTCTGGGCGCGGATATGTGCCTTAGAAGTTTGTGGTGAACTGCTGGCACAAATCCTCCCAGGACTGGACCGACGCGGGTGGCAGGTTCATTAGCCAACCCCGCGCCTGGCCCTTCAGGGCCATGGGAAAGAAGTTCGCCATGACCCTGTCGTCACCCCCCGTGGCTTTTATTCCAGTCATGTAGATCTGGAGAAACTCGGCGGGGTTGACGCTTCCGTTGTATTTTTCGGTGATAGTGGGCCAGAACCTCGGGGGCCAACGGACATTCCGAAGGCTCGCCACGAAGGCTCGACAGCCGACACCACCAACCGGGGACACGGGGGGCCGGCCCCCGTGACCAGAACGGGGCGGCGCCCCAGAGGAGGAGGATTTGTGCCGACGAGCGTCGCGCCGGCGCTCGATATCGAGCCGGGCGTCTGGCCCCGCATGCATATTCTCATGAGTCGGAGGCGTTGACGAGGGAACCGCGGACGAACGGCGGGTGCCGGCCGTCGCTCGTCGTCCCCTCCGCCTCGACAACGTAGAGCTGGCGGTGGCAGCGCTAGAAGTCCCGGTGACGGAAGACCTCCTGCCGGTGCCTAGGCGTTGCTGCGCCGTCATGACCAAGTTGGCCACGTCATCTAGCCAACGTTGGGCTGGGGTCTCTGGATCGGGGACGACGGGCGGGTGATGCAAGAGCGCGCCCGCAGCCTGGAGCGTGCCCTAGGGCGTGCCGCCATCACCATAGGTGAGGCGGTGACGCACCCCGCCTTGCCGTCCTCCTCCGTCGCCTGCGGGCGGCGAGGTCGCGGATCCCTCGACTTCCTCAGGTGCCTTTCCCCGCCCAAGATTCCGGCGGGAGGGGGACGACGGGGTGCGAGCCCGATGACGCGGGTTCTGCTCCCCGCCGTCACTGCTGGCGCTCAAAGAAGGATCGTACGCCACTGCCTCTTCAGCCATAGGGCTTACCTGGCGAAGTTTGGCGCACACGAAATGAAATGGGGGCTAAGAAAAACACGCGCGCCCCCCCTACCTGGTGCGCCAGATGACGGAGCGTGAAACTCCTCACCGGGAGACCGTGCAGGTCCCCCTTTGCCGGTTCAGCCGGGGGCGCAAGGTGAAATTCTTAGCCTCTGATCTGTGGGATCTCAGCGAGAAAAACGCGTGGACGTAGGCAATTTAGATAGGTTCAGGCCGCTAAGAAGCGTAATACCCTACTCCTGTGTTCTGGTAGGTCTGAGAGTGTGATGGAATCCAGAGAGAGTCCAGCCAGCCAGAGTCAAACCAGCCAGAGTCAAGCCCGCCCCCTCTTTTCTTAGGCCTGGGCCTCCTTTTATATGGCAAGGGGCTACCACATGGGCCACGAGCTGCCTAAGAAAGAAAGTATTCTTTTACATTTAGGGCTATCCTATTGCCGGAAGCAGCCTCTGACAGACGTCGCAGCACGCCTTCGCTCGGTCAGTCGACCCTTCCCGGGGGACGCCCGTTTCAACCTTCATTAAATGGCAGGTGACTTCTGCGTCTCGCCTGCGCCGGAATTGGGAAAGCATCTGACCGGAGCTGACATACCAACTCCGGGAGTTGGCATACCAACTCCGGCTGAGAGACGAGAGACTGAGGGCTCTCATCATTCTGATGGGACGGGGCATGGCGTGCAGCAGGCCGCCTGGTGCGCGCGGCGCACAGGCATCCTGGCACCACCTAACCCGCGATCTGACCGGTCTGCGATCGGTCACTCACCGTGACCGGTCATGGACCGGATATGCACGCGCCACGCCGCATTAAATGCGGCGCAGTGCGCCCGTCTGGACCGCCACAAATGTGGTTAGGTGGGCTCCGTCGAGCTCACCTAACCTGCGCTCGTGGCACCAAAGCCACAGGGGGTCGGGGCGCCCCAGGCCTCGGGGCAGAAATGGGAGCGGCTCGACCCCGGGGAGAAACCGGGAGGGCAGCCGCCACGTCACCCTCGGGCCTGACCCCCTTGGGGGAACGGGCAACGTGGATCCCTATGGCCGCCCTTCCCTTTGGTCTCGATACCCCCGGTCCCATGTCACCAACAGTCGCCGTTGCCGAATCAATCCCACACGATCATCTCCTTGCACCGTAGCCATCGCATCTTGAATATGTCGATGGGCTATATGCCGACCATGGTATTTGTAGAGTATGGGGATCGTTGGAACTAGGGTATACGCGAGATTGAGTTAAAAGAGATGGGAGA
Source organism: Oryza officinalis (assembly GCA_008326285.1). Lineage (NCBI taxonomy): Eukaryota > Viridiplantae > Streptophyta > Magnoliopsida > Poales > Poaceae > Oryza > Oryza officinalis. Next base: position 30,527,606 of record BDMV01000003.1, on the reverse strand, counting down.
CAGTGATTTTTATACAAGTTCAGGCCCCTTAACTAACAGGTAATAGCCCTACTCCTATTGGCCGAAGCCAATGTTGCCTTTATATATCAGTATCACACGAGTACAATATTTGGGATGATCTAATCTAGTCGACATCGGCTTGGCGGCATGGAGCTCGAATACGTAGTCGATGGCTAGCATAGTCTTCTTCCTCGAATATGAACTCAGCGGGATTGAATGTAGCTTTAGATCCCTCATGTCGTCTTTTGTGGCTCTAAATTAGGTCTGTCTAGGTTTGCATTTTGACTTTGTGCATATGTTGGCGTGTCCTCTCTCCTCCTAGGGGGTCTTGTATTTATACCCTCGGATGTCCCCTTATCCAAGTAGAACTAGGGAAACAAATATGGATACGATCCATGTAGTCCTTGTAGTGTCCGAGTAAGACTCCACTTCTCCTTTCTTTTTCGGAACCCCTTTTATTTCGGAAAGATAATTTTCTTCTTTATTCGCCGTATATCCTTATCCAAAGGATACCTTCTTGTATACTATTAGGTATATGATATTTTCGTATATCACAAACCCATGTAAAGGAGGTTTGCCTTTTCCTTGACATTGACAGAACGAATCAATTGTCCACCGCCGTCCTTCCCGTCTATCGCGCGCCATCCTTCCATTCGCGTGTGTCGTCATCCGCTGTTCGTCGCCCTTCCTGCTCACTGCCCTTTCCAGTCCATCAGGCAGGAGAGAGATGGGGAAGAGAGGGGAGAGAGGGAGAAAGAGGAGGAAGAAGACTGTGTTGCTGGCATGTGAGGCCCACGTGGGTCCGATATTGACTTAGCCTGGTTGACCGCAATCAACTTGGCACTCCAGTCGAAACATGATAATATACTACCATGGGACCTTAGGTACTCCGGCATTGCAAGTTAAGGGACACATTATATATGGTATTATGGTTTAGAAAGGACATGATTCAAACTCGACGTCAAGATGAGAGGCCTAAAGTGAATTTATTGTGAAACCTTTAGGGCCCATAAGAGACTGAGGGCTTGTTTGGGGAGCTTCAAACATTTGTAGCTTCTCACAGAATCTCCATCTCCCCCAAAGAATATATAGTTGTAGAATTCAGAAAATGAATTAGAAGCTAAAAACTGAAAAACCCAACTTCTCTAGATTCTCAGAAGCTAGTTACCAATCAACATATTCAAATCCTATGCTCCCAAACGGCCCTGGAAAAATACTCATCTAACAAAAAGTTTCCAATTTGCAAACTCCTCAGTCCTCACCAGGGTTCACAATTCCGACGAAAATCGATTGAATTCCGCAGAAAACCGAGGTTTCGACATGGCTCAGAAGTAGTAGACTTTTGGAATTTTGATGGGATTCATCCAAATTCAAATTTGAATTGATAAAAAAAGAAAAAAACTAGATAAAATCCTATAAACAGTATGATATTCGCAAGTATTGTAATAAGGAGAGACATGGTGGTTAGTTCTAAAAAAAAAGAGACATGGTGGTCCATGAGTGTTGGTAGTGATGACTCAACTCAAGGGAGCCCATCATACCAAGAGTCAAATGATAGTAGCTGAAAGGCTGATACCGACGATGGGGATGATGCTGGAGCAATGGTATTCACAAGAGGGCACACAACCTATTCATGGGGACATAGTCGTATTGTATTCACCGGTAACATTTTCTAACAAGTTCGTAAGTTTGAAAATTAGAAATGCTTACTAAAAGTGCATTCAGACCCCTAATTATTTTGCTGATTAAGGACAATGCGATTAGAGAGGACTAACAACTTATTTGAGTATGAGTGAAGGATTGTTAGTTCTCGGTGAAGCGATGTTCAAGGCAAAATCTGTTCGTGTTGAGAAAATGATGTTGTGTGACATATGTGCAAATGGTAAAACGTATTTTTTCATTTGTTTGCATCGTTAGGAAAGCCGTACTATTAAGGGGGATGTTGCTTTGATATCTAGGGATGAGAAAAATGCTCGAAATCTTTGTTGAAGTGGTTCTCTCTCTCGAATTTGTGTACTGGTGTTTTTCTGTTAACGCTAAAATTCGGTAAGATTCTTTAGTGGATTCGGTTAAAGAAAGAACACAATTAGTCGATGGAAAGCTTATTCAGAAGAGGCCGAGTTCAAGAAGAAATCGTGAAGACCACGGTATGACAGCTTAATTTATCTACTAATTAGGCATGGTTTATCTTTAAGAAGTTTTGTTTAGTGTCTGATCAGGACTTATGATTTTCCTTTTATCGTTAAGAAAGTTTGTGTCGTGTCCGACCAGGACTCTTATCGCCCTATGGGTATAAATATGTACACCCAAGGTCCTTGTAACTTATCTCTCGATCAATATAACTACTCTCGGTGCATCGCCACCCACTTTTTCGAGGTTTTTATTACCGGCGGAATTTGGCACCTGACGCGGGGTTGCATCGGATTCGATCTCTGGCGAAGGAGTAAGTCCTAAGTTTCGTCGGCCCTGGCAATTGTATCGGCTATATCAGTGTTGTTCAAGGCTGCATCGCTTCGATTTGTTGGATTGCTCTGGTTCAGTTGGTATCTTTGCCTACTTGATATCTCGATTCTATCTTTAATTACATTGTGTTTAGAGACGCATCGGTTTAGTTGGGACTGTCTCGGTTAGGTCTGATCTTCTGGCTTAGTCAATATATCTCTACAATCATAATGTTGTTTTAGATAGATTCGTTATATCCATCACATTAGATAGATTTATCGGCTCATTGAGTATTAGATTATTATATACAATCTTGTGCTGCATCAGTTAGGTTCGATCTACTATATTGTTGTTGATAATCTAAATCTTGTTAAGCCGATAGGTTAATACTAATGTTTCATAGAAGTGTTAGCTGATCTTATCTGATGTGTTGAATTTTCCTTTGATGGTTTTATTATCTGAGTTAAATTTAATGCATGACCACTTTGATCGGTATCATATTGGCTTGCTTAAATCTATTAGACAATTATTAACCTTATGCTGCATCAGTTGGGTTTGACCTATAGGGTTGTGGTTATAAGTTAGATTTATTTAAGTCAGTAGGCATTAATCATTGTTTCATTGGAGTTTCAACCGATGAGTTATTTAAGTGTTGCATCGGCTTATAAGGATTATATACAATTTGGTTTTAACCGATTGCAACAAAAGTTTCATTGATTACTTAATCATTAGGATTTAATGACATCGGATTTCTAGTCGATGTATGTTTTAATCATCGGATCAACATTTATTCTATCATTTTATTATTAATCGATTGGTTTCTATTAGATTACATTATCATTAGTCGATTGCCTTTATATCATTATTTATCCAAGTATCAGAATCTATATCGGACATATAGCCGATTGTTCAAAACCCTATCGACATCGGCTAATATCACTGCATCAGCTTATTGGCCGATCGACTCTTTGGTTGTCAACTTATTTATCCATCTTGTCAGTTGCAGGATCAAACTGACTTGCACGCTCGCATCTCATCAAAGTTTAGGACCTGCACTGGAGCTAAACAGATCTCCTAGGCCTTCGTGTTTGTTGACATAGTTCACGTCAATGCAGATTTGGCACGATCGGGCGGCCGCGGATTTTTTGTCAACTTTTTCAGAGTTCTCTAAGTTCGGAATTTTTTGAAGTGTTTTTGCCTTCGAAAAACGGTATTGGTGTTTTTCGGAATTTTCCAAAGGTGCTTCGGAAATATCCGAAGCGTTGTGAACTTGAAGAAATTGGTACTGGTCTTTTTCAGAATTTTCCGAATGAGTTTTGGAAAATTCCGAACTGTGTTGAACTGCTGAATTCGGTACTGGTGTTTTTTGGATTTTTTTCGAAATGGCTTTAGAAATTTCCGAAGCTATGAGCAGAAGCAAATTTCGGTACTGGAGTTTTTTTGAAATTTCTGAAGGTCCTTCGGAATTATCCGAAGTGGCTTTGACGTTGGGATTCAGTACTGGTGATTTTCAAAAATTTTCAAACTCGGTTCGAAAATTTCCAAAAAAGGGAATCTTTACCCACCAACGGACAAATCTGAGGGTGTGGCTATAAATACTCCACTCCCACTCCAAGCCAAGATTGCTGGTGCTATCGGATATTATTAACCTTGGCTTGCTTTGCATTGATACCCACTTTGAGCCTTGCTTTCTCATTTCTCCTCTCCACCGATCTTCGAGCTCGGACTTTGTGTGTGTGTGATAGTGTTGGATTTGAGTTTGTATGAGTGCTTGGTGTTGACTTCGTGAAGATTTGTGAGCACTTGCTTCATTCCTAAGAGATCCTTGCTTCATCTTTTACTCTTGGAGGTAGAGAACTCCTAGACGGCTAGGTGTCACTTTTGAGCCACCGATCTACTTGTGGTTGGCCGGGAGAAGTTTATGAAGGTCGGATCTCACCTTTGAAAGGGAAGAGATACCACTAGTGGAAGGAGGAATATGTGCAACCTCTTGAGGAAAGGGTTAGCGAAGACCTGACTTTTTGTGAGTTCCTCGATGGAGAGTAGAATCCTCTCAAGGATTCGAACTTCGGGAAACAACTCATCTTGTAAGAACTTCAGTGATATTCCTCTTGCTCTCCTTCCTCTAGCTTTGCTTGCTTGTGCCACCTTAGCTCTAGCTGCTGCTTGTGCTTGATATTATTGGTTATGTCTAGTTAAATCCAGTTTGCTTGTGTCCTTGTCACTGCTCTGACTATTTCGGAAATATCCGAAGCCCTTTGGATATATCCGAAATTCCCTACTTTCGCATTTACTTAAGTTTTTAAATTAGCCTATTCACCCCATCTAGGCCTAAGTGACCCTTTCACTTACTATTACTACATTGAGTTTTTTAGGTGAGGAGAACTTCATACACGCTACTCAGGACAAAGATAATGATGCTCCTAACTCTCAAAGGAGGACCATAACTGATACAACTCGACAACAAGAAGGTTTGTATGAGGTTCCAAAACATAGCTCTAGCTTATGCAGCAAGACTACCTTACATGGTAGTTATGAGTCTTTTGACTACACCTATCCTCTACCGGAAGCTAATGAACAACCTGCCACCCATTGGGTCTACGAGTGGAAAGACCCTGAATTCTATACTATGTTGTATCATGAATGGCAAACAACAACAGCTTGGACGCATCAAACATGACATAATTACAAACCGATGTTGCTTTCTACACATGGATTGATGCTCATGTCCATTGAAGAGGACAACATGGACAATCATGGGTGGCATTACTAATCATGAAATTATGTGATGTATGAATTTCATGAATTTCTGTAGTGTTAATCATGAAACTATGTGATGTATGAATTATACATTGGACTTCAATATTTAGATGATGGGTATTCTATTTGGCCAATGATTAATGAGTGATGTCATGTGTGTTCTAAATTATTGTCTTTATGAATATGTATTACATATTGCGTATGCATGTCAATGCCAGGTTATCAAATTTGTAGGAAATGACATTTTACCTTTTTTTTTCAATTATCTAACATTTTTATATTTTATTGACAAAAACAAATTTGGTTTTCTCATCGGTTTTTCGATGAAACTGGTCGGTTTTAGTTTTCGCCACAAACTAAACAGTCAGTACGTCTCGCTTTTTAGTTGCTGATTGAAATTTCAATGGTTTATGTTGGAATTTCGCCAAAACTGACCGATTTTTGCGAACGTATCGGTAAGCTCCAAGAATTTGTATTCAAATTTTTGGTTCACAAAATTTGTTTGGAATCTATCGGTTTTTCATCGGAGTTCACGAAAACCGTCATACAGCCAATGCCCGATACGGTAGGCCATCTCGGAATCGTAAACCTGGTCCTCACCCTTTTTTTTGATTTCTTTTATGAGATGATGAGATTTCCAGAGAAAGACGCTTTAATTTGGAATCCTTAAATTTTACTCCCTTCGTCGGTTGGGTTTTTTTACGGAGGGAGCAGCAGCAGCGGCAGCCAGCAGCAAAACCCTCCTCTTTGCAAAGCCCCCATTGCCACCATGGACGGACCTGCCGCCATGCCGCCGCCGTACCGTTATATCAAGGTGCCGCAGCGCTGTTGCGGTCTTCCCCGCGCCCCCTTCTTCTCGCGCAGATTGGATTATCCGCACCTCCGCAAAATCCATGGGGGATTCGGATTCTGACCGCCTCCTGGGTTTGTTGGTCTGCTTAGGTGGTAAGGGAAGAGGATTTCCGCTCGCGTATTGGGGAAGATGGCCACTACTTCGATCTCATCGACTTCAGCGGAATCGAGGGATTCAACGTCCCGCCTAGCATGACCATCCACCGATTCAAGGTAGTACAACCATGCCTCTTCTTGAATCCCATAAGATGGGTACTGCTCCTTTTAATGAGTTGCTTGCTTACTAGTTGTACTCTTGGTCCTTTCGCATATTGTTGTGGATCTGAAAGTATCAATCGTACATGTAGAGGAATCTGACAAACATTACAAGATGACTATTTGGAAAATTATGTCAAGAATAAATGATCAGGGATGGATTTGGCACCATCCTGGCATCCTATATAGGAAAATAAGCACTAAATGGTTTTGATTGTTCAGATTTTCTTTTTTGGGAACAGGTTCAGGAAAAAAAATGTTTTTTGAACAGGTTCAGAAAAAAAAAATGATAATGAGCATTAGGGAAATGGATTGCATGACATGACATTTGATATTTTTATGGGAACCAATGTACAACTTAGAAAGTTCGTAGTCATTGTCATGGCAAGTATTTATCCTGGAAACCATGTAACCAACCATTGCATTTGGTATCCTTGTGAACTTATCCTATATATGCCACTCATGGCTGTGTGCATTGCAAGCTGTAGAGGCTGGGATCTTTATTCCATTATCTAAAAAAACTATATATATGCCACTCCAAAAAAGACAATTGGTAAAATACAGCCAGCTCCCAACTATAGTCTCTTTTAAATATGCTATTTTAGGACACTTTTGCTCTAATAAGGACAGTGTGGTTATTTGCCAGATGTATAACTTTACACATGTAAGCTGACAACCCTGTATGACTGTTTATTGTGCAGCTTGTCGTTCTTATGTTTCATATTACATATAGAGTTCTGATAGGTTCAACTTTTCACAGGAGAAGCTCATGGAGAAATTTGGAACCCCTCTGCAATGTCAACGCCTGTGGTGGTGGGCTAGACGCCAGAACAACACATACCGTGTTGACAGGCCGTTGACAACCGAAGAGGAGAATCTACCTGTAAGTAAAACATTGTGATCACCTTATTTTCTGTTTGTTCTTAATACTGTTTTGTCCCATGCAGTAAAAAATGCTCTTTTATTTGAACCTAAACTGTTCTGTGCTGAGTAAGAAATTAGAGAATGAAGGGTTCCCTTCAAGCCTGTGCATATCTGATCGGTCAGACCGAAGTATTATAAACTAAAAATAGATCCATTACCTCATTTTTCTAGCGGTTGACAAACTTCTCATGATTTTTTTCCCTTCCATTATTGGCTTCGTTCTGCACCATAATTTTGAATTATGAATCCTGCTTACCTTAGATTGTAGATGCATTTTGTTTAGTGCTGGTAAGAGTCAAAGGCTAGTTTGCAGTCATTCTGCACTTGGCATGTCATCTTTCTCAAAGGTGTGCTGAAGAGAAGATGAAGTTTTCGAAAGCAAAATGTGACTATCAATTTGTTGCTTTTTTTAAAGCATACCTGCTTGGGTATATCCACTTTCAGCAGCTTGTTATACATCTTTAATCTAAAGTCTTCTGTGTGGAGTAAGAAATCAAAATGAAGGGTTTCCATCAAGCCTGTGCATAGCTGACAGGTCAGTCTGAACCAGCACCAACTAATAGATCTAGCCTCTCATTTTCTGTGGATGGTAGCTTCACACGAATGTTGTCCTGCCATGATTAACTTACTTGTCACCATAATTTTGAATTATGAATTCTGTTCACAATATGATGGGTACCTAGTGTCGAGCACCCTAATCTCACCCTCTCTTTCACAATACCAACAATAGTCAATAAGTTAACTCTCTGAATCATCTACAAGACTTATACGGCATTCAGCCCAACTATGACTAGGCACCTCGGCACATTAACTGGATTCCACCTCTACGTAGTATGGTTCTTAGGCCATGCACTCGACATGGACTCAAACGTGAAAAAAGAAATATAATTCAAACTTCAATTGAACACCTCTAGAAATAATAAAATAGCTCGGCTCTTTGGCTAATCACATTTGCTAATACATTACTGCTACTATTGACCATCGACTCAATTAAACCTAAAGGAAAAATGTGACTCTTAAAATTGGTTCAGTAACTCACTTCCATGAATGATTAGAATAGCTATAACGTTTGCTAATTAGCTGATGTGAATGATACTCCTTCAATTTCTTTTCTCCCTGGCACATTAATAAAGCAGCATCCACGGTTGGTTTGCTCTCTTCTTATTTCACAAAGACATGTAAGAAACCATCAGGGATTATTATAGGCGCCTTGTACACATCTCCATCCATTGCAGATGTTGTCTGTTTAGTGCTGCCAAGTGCCAAATGTTAGCTCCCAGACCCCAGTCATTCTGCACTTTCCTTGTGATTCCCTTAAAAGGCGTGCTAAGGAGCGGATATAGTTTTCAAAAGCAAAAATTTACTCTTTGAATTGATTGCTTTTTTAAGGCATATCTGCGTTGGTATATTCACTTTCTGCAGCATGGTATCTATATGTGTAGGCGTACCATCTTGATCAGATGGCATCCTATTAAACTTTGAACGAAATATGGTATGTGCCGTTATTACCCTTATATTTCTTTCCACTTATTTTATGGCTATGCATGCCCTTTCTGTGTAGAAGTATGCTTGATCTACTGAGTTCATACAGAGAGATTTTGATATACTCTTTGGTTTAATGAAAATTAAAGTTATGAATGCACACTCTTGTAGGTAGAAAGTCTAATTTCAGCATTGTGTTTCGGGGGAGATCATCTACGGCTTTTTCTGGAGGTTGAGCTTGAACTTTGGATAATATATTTTAGAGTAAATTTCACTTAAACCTAGGTATTGTTGTCTAAGTTGCACAAAACCATATGGGTTTTGGCACGTGGCACTTAACCCCAAGTATTATGGCTATAAAGTTTCACAAAACCACATTATTGATCATCCACACTTCTGAGTTCTACAATCACATCTCAAATTTATGAGCTCTTTATCCATCATATAAATGTTACATGCATCTAAGTAATTTTTTTTAAAATTTTGATATAAGAGTATGTAAAATTGGTTAACAGTGTGGTTTTTGTGAAACTTTAGGACCATAATACCTGGGGTTATGTGTCATGTGCCAAAATTTCTATGGTTTTGTGCAACTTGGAACACAATAGGTGGGGTTTTATGAAATTTACTCTATATTTTATTGTTTATTTGGGGGGAAAGGATCCTTCCGGTTTCATCCATTGATTTGTCATTCTGTCAAAGTCTCAGAATATTGTCACATTGTAGGTGCTCAACACTAATTCCCTACCAACATGGAGCAACAGGGATGATGCACTGGTGTTTCTAAAGCATTATGACCCAGAGAAAGCACAGCTACGGTCAACTTCTTTGCTGCATTTTTTTTGTCTCATTTATCAGTTGATAATGCTAACTAAAATTTGTTTCTTTGAATGAAAAATTAGGTATGTTGGATCGCTGTCCGTGAAAGTTTCATCGAGGCCTTCAGAAATTCTTCCAAAACTAAGAAGTCTAGCTGGTTTCTGTTTAAGTGAAACGATAGAATTGTATGAGGTCAGACTTTCTACTGATGCAAACCGGGTTCTCCACCTCGAATGAACAGTTTTATCTCATCTGTACTGGTTTCTCACTTCAACAAGCAGGAAATAAAATTTGAACCATCAGTGTGGTGTGAAGCCATTGACATTCATAATACCTTTTCAGCTGCCGAGGTTTGTTTCTCTTTTGCACACTCCCGCTCTTCTGTAAAATTGTAATTTCTTCACTTTGTTTCTGCAGATTATAACTGGGGACATTATTTGCTTCCAAAAAATCTTGAAGCCACCGGACATACCAAAATATCCTTCCGTTGCATCTTTTCTCCAGCATGTTTGTGATCAGAAGGTAGTGTTCTACGTTGCTATCTTCTTCCCTGCTGTAGGTGACTTTACTGTTTTTTTTTTGACAGGACTTTACTGTATTTTCAGTAATTTTTTTTTCATATTGTTGTATGCTTTCATGGCTTTTGATCATCCATAAAAGTATCTTGATGGTGTGGCTATGAGTTCAAAGTTGAGTTCAGCTGATTTTTTGTATTGATCTTTTACATTTAACCAATTATATATTGCTTATTTAATTAGATGTATGAAGAAGTGAGGAAGGTACACATTTTAGAAGAGGAGATTGTTGCATTAAAACACCAGGCTGATACATATCTCGTTCAGAAAGAAAAGGCCGTGACAGGTAAATCAGCAGGACTATCAGTTTTTGTCTTGTTATGAGTTAAAAGATAGATTAGCTGCAACAATATTTAAACCCCGTCTTTGTAATGAAGCGTATGATCAGTTGAAACATGAACGAGACAATGCTGTGCGACAAGTGAATGAATTACGTGACCAGAGCACACATGTCATCCTCGATTTCTCCCGCAAGGACTTGGAGCAAGCAACAGAACATTTCAAAAATGCTAGCGAGGTTGGTGATACTGAATATGGGCACACATATAAAGGCATGATACACAATACCAAGGTGGCAATCAAGCTGTGCAGTTCCCAAAGGTTATTTCAACAAGAGGTAACCTGGTCCACTTGTGATACTTGGTGTTGGTTGATTTCCATTAGTAATATGAGATTATTGCAGGTCTCTATTCTTCGCCAATGGAGACATCCAAATATTATCACGTTCATAGGAGTATGCTCGGAGGTCTCCGCTCTAGTATATGAATGGTTACCTAATGGAAATCTTGAAGACCACATTATTTGCACAAATAATTCTCCACCTCTCTCTTGGCACAACCGCACACAGATAATTGGGGAGATTTGCTGTGCTCTGATTTTCCTTCATGGGAACAAACCTACTGCTTTGGTCCATGGTGATCTCAGGCCTTGCAACATCCTCATTGATGCCAACTACAGAAGCAAGCTCTCTAACATCGGTATGTCTAACTTGTTTCGGCAACCTGGGTCCTCCTCACTAAACTTGACGGCCAGGCTGCCATACGTGGACCCTGAGTTCATCACCATCGGGGAACTCACAACACTCTCTGATGTCTATTCGTTTGGTGTTGTCATGCTGCGACTCTTGACTGGAATGCCCCCTTTAAATCTATCAAAGAAAGTTGCAGCAGCGTTGGAGAGTGATAGCTTGCACTTGCTGATAGATAAATCTGCAGGGGACTGGCCTTACATTGAAGCCAGACAGTTAGCGGTCCTTGGTGTTAGCTGCGCTGAAATGATGACGGAGAAACGGCCTGATCTCTTAAATGAGGTGTGGAAAGTTGTTGAGCCCCTCATGAGGAAGCCTCCAGCAGCTTCTTGGCCATACTTCCAATCAACATCAGGAGAAAGCTGTGCCCCTGCTCCTTTCATTTGTCCAATCCGCATGGTAAACGAATCTGTGATCATCATTTTTGTGCCTTCGATTCATGGGTTTATGTCCTAATTCTCCTTTAACTGCTGAATATCCTTTTTCTATTTTTTCTTGAAATCTTCAAAAACCAAAAATTTTGAAGTGCATGTGTGATATGTGTCTCTCCTGCTGATATTTCAGGAGATCATGAAAGATCCTCAAGTGGCATCTGATGGATTCACCTACGAAGCGGAGGCCATAAGGTGCTGGTTTGATAGAGGGAACAGTAGGTCTCCAATGACGAATTTGGCCCTTCCCAATCTCAATCTCGTCCCTAATCGTGTCCTCCGTTCTTTCATCCATGAGTATCTTCAGCAGCAGCAGCAGCAGCAGCAGCCGAGCCCTGCTTACCAACAACAGTTGTCAGAAACCTAGTTTCTGAAGTGTAATTTTTCTTTTGTAAGTAACAGCAAGAGGGCTGTCGTTATTTCAGATAAGTAGGTAGTAACAGTGAAGTAAAAATGGCAAGAACAACAAATACAGGGGGAACTTTACTAGATAAATGCTCAAATAGAGTAGGGCTGTCGTAATTTCAGTTAATGGAGAGGAGGAAAAAGGAAGAAGTTGGGTGTAGTTTTGACATTTCATCTGATGGTGTGGCAAATGAGCAAGTTGGACCATCAACTTTCTGGCATTGTAGCAAAGCAACCAACTTCGTGGCATTTGAGAGAATGCCACATGAACAATTTTTCGTCGTTCCATATGCGGTATTGTCTTCATATCCCTGTGAATGAAAATATTTGATATAAATTTTAAGTGTTACAAATATCACTAAACATCGCGTTTTCTGATATGTTAAATAAGTCACTGTTGTAAAATAACGTCACACAATATTTGGAGTACAGTGATATATGCAGCTGGGATTGGGAATTTGAGAACGATAATGTTTTATTTAGAAGTCCAAAGTAATGGTAATGATGTGCCTAGAAATATTCGGCACGCGTTCTGGTGCAAATAGTGATGAAAATTATAGGACAAAATTTTAACGACACTGCATTGACTCCACAAATTTCCAGATCAAAATTGCTTCATAATCTCTTCTCTATGTCTACTCTTTACTATTGTAAAATGGATTTGCTATACTACATGTGACAATTTTTTTCCCCAAAAACTTACAAACATTGGAACATTATATTGTGTCGAGATTCATGCAAAGCTGAGGGAAATTTTTTTTTGCCAAACACTACAAATCGGTTTTCGCTGACGACCTCCCTCAAAATCCCAAGCTTTACAGGAATCTCGACACAATATTTATTAATTACTGTAGTGTTGCATTAATTATGAGAAGTGATATGTATTGACATGTTTTGATTAAAATCGCTCTCATTTAATTTAATTTGTATTTTCTTAAAGATGGATAGGGTGTGGATGTATGAGATGCAAAAGAATGGTTTCGTCATATATTGTAGAAGTTTATAAATTTATTTATGAGGAAAGATACATGCTTTGAGAGAGAGTGGACAAAAAAAACATATTATCTGTGAGTTGATTATAAGAATAAAAAAGTATGGATAAATCCTGACGTAGACCATCCCCACCACAAAGATCATATCTCCATCGCCTTCCCTTCCCCATCAGCCATCACCACACCAACCATCTTCGTCCGTTCCACCTTCCCCAACACAACGTCAATCACCATAAGCTCCGTAAGCTGTTACTGGGATACAATCTTTGCCTACTACACAATATGCTCCCGCTGAACAAGCTCCTCCTCCTACTCGGCTAGTCCCATAGATGGTCCCACATACGACCCAAGGTCAAATCTAAAGATAAGAAGAACTTCATGTTTACGACCGGTCAAATCTAAACATAAGAAGAACTTCATGTTTATGACCTTTAGGGGGAGAGGTTGTATAGATAAGTCCATAGAAGTGGAGACATCGGATTCACAAAAGTCAGTACTAAGTGCAAAGAAGGATTTGACATTTTGGGCTATTAATGATGTGTCAAAAAATTTTGAATATGACAAGCCATTCTTATCAATGCACGTTATGAAGCAACTGCCATGGGAAATGAGGAGGTTTCATGAGTGATGCCTGAAGGCAAGTAGGTTTGACCTCAACTTTATTAGTGTAAGATCCTGAAAGAGGCTTTTATGAGTGGGCCACATGGCACTATAATCTATTTCAAAGACGTAGACTTCATGTTTGGACTAGAGAAATTGCACGTCAATCTCGTTGGCACATTTTGCCTATAAGTGAACAAGCATGTAACTCCTCTTTTATATAAAATGTACTAATAAATCATTGATTTGATACGAGCTGTTGTTTGCAGTTCACAAATCCATGATGCAGAAAGGATGAGGAAACCAGTTGGCTATGTGAACCCAACTAGGATTTGCCAGATGCAACATACTGTGCGGTTGCGTGAAGATGACGATGAACTCAAGGACAAGACACCTAAGGAGAAGGCACATATATTGAGAACATACACAATTAGAAGAAGAACGAAGTAGCCGCATACGTGGGACGAGCAATGCTCTTGCACGCAGACAAGGAAGTCATAATAATGGCTGTTGACAGTCTTTAAATACCAAATCCGACCATCAATTCCTGCATAAAAAGCAATTGAAATAAAACGTCAAACTTAGTGGTAGTGATTATTACTTACCAGTTTCACAAGTGTTGGTGAAATATGTGTATGCAGGGATTTTGTATGAAAACCACCCTCCATGCGAAGAAACACACCTCCGGCCAATCAGACGCGAGTACATGGATTGGAGAGCCCACAATCTAACCGAATCACCTTAAAATGGGCCAACCACTAGGCATCGTCATAAGGGCCCACTGGATAGTGACCCGACCGAAGGAGAGGGGGAATGGCAATGCCAAGGGGTCGGCCAAACCACCGTTGTGCCCATTCATCCTCACCTTCCACGTGGAGGATGGTGATTGGTTCCCTATGGCGGTTGTGAGTGAACCGACTGTTAACACCAAAATTTGGTATGGTTCTTTAGTGGAATCATGAAGACTGTGACATGGTAATTTAATTCTATCTATTAATTAGACAGGATTTAGTAATTTTTCTTTTATCTTTCGAAAGTTTGTCTAGTGTCCGATCATGACTTGTATTTTTCTCTTTATCTTTAGAAAACTTGTATTGTGTCCGATTAGGACTAGTATCAACCAAGGGTATAAATATATACACCCGGAGTTTTTGTAGTCTATCTCCACAGATCAATACAATTACTTTTGGCACATCACCACCTTTTTATTCCAACGAGTTCTTAATTTCGAATTGGGCTGCATCGGATAAGTTTGATCTCCGGCGAGGAAGTAAGTTCTGTCAACTTCGCTTGTATCGGCGTGACTAGAACTTTCTCGGTTAAGTCCGATATTCTATTTAGGTTGACATAAGTATTGCCTATCTGATATATTGATTTTATCTTTAACTACATTGCTGTTTAGAGTTGTATCGGCTTAGCTAGGACTTTCTCGGTTAGGTCTGATATTCTAGCTAAGTTGATATCTCTCTAATTGCATTGTTGTTTTAAATAGATTTATATATCCATCATGTTTATATATATCTATCGGCTAAATAGGTTTATCTTATTGTCTCCAATCTTGTACTGTCTCAGTTAGGTTCGATCTATTAGATTAATGTTGATAAGTTTAATTCTAGCAAGTCGATAGGTTTTATGCAGCGTTCATCGAAGTACTAACCGATGAGTTATCATTATTTTGGACTTCAATTATCAGATATATCGGTTAGTTAGCCAATATACACTTTAATTTACTTACATTAGATCTCCAACCGATGTAAGTTTTAACTATTGGATCTACATCTATCACACTGTATCAGTTTTTGCCGATTGATTCACACTATATTATCTCATTGCCATTTTTGAGTTACATCGGCTCATACTCAAATTTTTTTAATTTCAGTTAAATCTATCTGTATCAACTTTAATCTTATACTGTCTCGGTTCAGTCTGATCTATCAAGATTGCTTTTGATAAAGAATGTTTTATTGATGATTATGCATAGCTTAGTCCAACCGATGATAATATAAATCTCATTGTTTATCTGGTTATTTGAATTTACATTGGATCTATAGGCGATTGATCAAAACCCTATCGACATCGGCTGACCTTGCTACATCATATTGGTTTAATGGCTGATCGGCTCCTTGATCATCGATCTATTTCTATATTATTTGTTGCAGGATCAAACTAACTGGCATGCTCTGAACCCGATTGATAGGACCTGCACTGGAGCTAAGCAGATTTCCTAGGCCTTCGTGTGTCACGACGAAATTTCACGTCAACACCGAACTCATAACCACCATACCGACCTCATAACCACCATAGTAACCGTCATTAGAGTCTATAAAAGGAGCTCTCACTTCCCTCTCAAAACACAACACAATTCAAGTGGAGTACAACTCACTTTCATATCTAGGCTACTCTATAATAGAGTTAGAATATATGAAGAGAGTGAGGGGAAGCTCCAGAAGAAGGGTCCCAAATGTTGGAGTTTTTTCCGAGAGAGTCCTGGAGGAGTGCCAGCGATGTCGGCACTCTCTCCATGGGGAGTTCCAGAGGAGTGCTGGAGATGTCGACACTCTCTCCGATCTTGTATCTCGATGGATGCTTCTTCCATATAAGTAAGTATTCATGATTTCCTTTGGTATTTACTTTTCTTATTTAAGTAAGATAGATTATCATTGTTGCGGGTTTGTCTCTTAGTATTTATATTGAGTGCTCTGGTACTAAGACTCTGAATAAAGAAGACAGTTCTTGGCCGAGGCTAGAGTAGTAATTGATGGCATAGACGGGGGTTGTCTAGGTTAGAGGTTACCTTCGTTTGTTATGTGCTCCACGAGAAACAAAAGTAGGTGGCAAGTAGTGACAGCCATGTTCGTCCTTTGTAATCTTCCACATTTGAATATATCATAGAGCTATAGGCCAAACTCAACTGGCAGACCAAGGGAGAGCCGGTGTCCAAAGCAACTGATAGAGTTTTACTTTAACTTAATTAATATTATTAACCCATAGAAGTCCTTTCTATCCTAAGCCTATCATTTAGTTATTGTCCTTGGATGAATCCTGCTCTTATATTATATGTAACATCCTGAATATTTCGACTTTGGAATACGGAATTAAAAATTCAGAATAACCAAAAAAAAATCTTTTTCAAAATACATTCATGCCTGAACTAACTCAATTCGATCTGTCGTTTTTCGTTTACACGTGGGCTAATAGACGAACGTCTGAGGATACGTCGATATTTGATTTCAAATATTATTCATTCAAGGAGCTATGATTTGCATATGCCAATTATTTTCGAAAAACAAAAACCCTCGAGCATATTTACTTTATAAATAAAGCTATATATCTAAATGTATCACCATTTTGGATAAAACCCATTAAGGGATAGTTTATTAAAACAAATACTGTTCCACTAAAGAAATAGCTTTGATTATTTTGTATGAACCTTTATATAGAGCGATAAGCTTTTGTAAATTATTTGCAAAATAAGGTCTATTGGTAAAGTACTTACTAGAAACCTTAATTCGAAATATAAATTCCTAATAGGCTATTTTCAAAAATATGACCTCCTCAGACAAAGTCTAGTCCTAGGCATAATTTTAGTTTGCTTGTTAATTGTTTATTTGTGTGTGTCTAGAATCTGTGCCAAAAATCCCAATTAATTATTTCCTTGTAGACTCACATTTCTTTTCCCTCCAAAATATCTTTCCAAATAATTTTCCTTCCATCCGGAGATCCTAGCAATATTTGTTCCGGAATCCTACCGCCAACAAATAATTTTTGTGCAGATACATATCAAAATTCGACGGCCATTTCTCTCGTCGAATTTAATCGTGAACCGATGGAACCTGCAGAAGCCAAGTTTTTCCCCAGTCATCTTTTCTCCAAATAAAATCTTCGTGTTTGGATTTTGAAATCCGAAATGCGTCCTAAATCGCTCGTCCAATTTTTACCAGTGCTAAATTATTTTGCTTTCTACTCACTCCATTCATTGCAAGCCAAAATACTCATCTACCTCCCTGTATACAGGGAACAACAACAAGCAAACTCTATTACTCTCCCAGCATGCATACATGCACACGTCCTTCAACTCTTTATTTCCTGAGCTCCCTGCAAATCGGAGATTAGGCGCCGTCCTGCACTTACACTAAGCATGGTTAGGCACCGTCGCCGCCTTCTCCGCCAAGCATACGACCATCTCTGCACAGGTCCAGTGCGCCATGGCACCGCGACGAGCTTGCCGGTGTCAAGCGTCCACACCGAAAGCAAACGCCGAGTCCATGCCGTCCTCCATCGACCACCGTCCACCGTCCTCGCCCCTGTGCGGCCCTGCCATTGGCGTCAGCCGGACGGAGCATTCGGCCCCGCTCGGCAGAGCAGCCTTCGTCGTCATCCGCCGGCCGCGACGGCTATAAAAGCCGTCCTTCTCGCTCACTGTTGCCGTCACCACGACCGGCCGAGTCGACGCCATCACTGGCCGGCCAGGCCAAGCCGTCGCCCTCCCCTGCCGAGCCCTTCCCTTTTGCCGGCCTCCCTGCCGAGCGCCGTGGTCGGCGCCGTGCCACGCCGCTCAGCCGCCGGCCTCCCAGCCGCGCCCGCGCCGCACGCCAGCCGACCGCCCCTGCCGTGCGCCGAGCCGTCTCGGCCGGCACTGCCCCGGGATGCCGACGCCACCCCGAACCACCGGCGCCCTCCCCTCCTGCCCTGACGCCGCCTCGGCCGGCGCCGCCCCAGCAGAAGCCGCCGCTGCCCCGGTCGCGCGTCGCCTTGGGTCATGGCCGCGCGAGCCGCGACGTCGTCGACCCGCAACGCACTGCCGCGCCCGCGTCGCGCCCGGCTGGCGCCCGTGCCGCCCGACCGGCTGCCCCGCCGCCTCCTGCGTGCCGCGCCACGCGCGCCGACCCCATCGCCTCGGCCGCACGCCGCCGTCTTGGCCACGCGCGCCGCGTTGCGCCGTGCGCCGCGCCGCGCCTGCTGCCGCGCGCGCCGCCTACGGCCGACGCCACCCTGCGCGCCGGCGCCGCTCCGCCGGCCGTGCCGTGCCGTCGCCCGGCCGGCCGCCTTCCCCAGCCGTCGGCCCCCTCCCGCGGCACCCTCCTCTCCTCCAGGAAGCAGCAGCAGAGAAGAGAAAGGAGAGAGAGAGAAAGGAAGAAGGAAAGAGAAGGAAAGGATAAGGAGAGAGAAGAAGGAAAGGGAAAAAGGAAGAAAAAAAAGAAAAGAAAGAGGAAATAGGAGGTGGGACCCACCAGTGGGCCCCACGTGTTATTATCTCTCTCCATGGGCCACTCATTGACCGCGGACTTCCAAAAAGTCTAAATCGCGTCCCTCTTCTTTGTCGGGCCGAAGCCCATAAAGTCCGCCAAGAAGTCTACAACGCCTCCCCCTACCTCATTGGGCCAAACAGCCTTACAACCTATCCACAAGTCCAGGTTACATCCCTTTTGTTCCTCGGGCCGAAGTCCACCACCAAGCCATCCTCCTCACCAAAGTCTAACATATATCCCTCTACTCACCCAACCCCCTCGATTGAAGTCCATCTTGCCTCCCCAAGCCATTCATTCCTGTTGGGTTAAGTAATAAAAAGATAAAATCTAATGCTCCTCCCCGGTACTACTCCCGGCAACGACGTCGCCGTGAGCCGCGCCGTCATCTGAACCCCAGAACGACTAACTTATTGGACGGCTAACCTCTAACATCTAACATTTGACCCATTGACTCACTAACCCGCTGACTTCTAACTCACTAACCCGCTGACCTCTAACTCACTAACCCGCTGACCTCTAACTCGCTAACCCCTAACCCCTAACCTGCACTAACCCCTAACATTTATTCCTTAACGCTGTGTGTTCGTTTGTTGCCACGATCGAACACGTGGTGTGCGAGGATGATCCGCGGGCCGACTGTCCCCAGGCTGTACATCGACGACCGTAGTTTCGTGTAAGGACCGCCGCTCGGTGTGCCGCTACCCGGCTGCCGCGAGGTGAGCTCCTCTCCTGCTCTTCCTCTTGCTTTTGTTTCCTTACCGCCGTTGTTGCCGCGGCACGGTGACGTCGTGAGGCGCAACACCGTACCCGTTCCTTGCGCGGATGCCTCCGCAGCGATCGCCGTTGTGCCGCTGGCCGTGCATGCGTCACACAGCTAGCTGGCTGTACGTGTGCATGCATGCAAGCAGCTCATATGCATGCAGCTAGCTAGCCGTGTGTATGCATATGCATGCATGCTTGTAGCTCGCCCAAGCCCTTCACCTCACCATGCGCACACCCATTTTATAAACAAAACCTGTACGTGAAGATCTAAGGGCGGTCCCACTTGTCAGACCTTTCCCTTTTCTTTGTTTTAAAACTTTTTCAATCTTTCGAATTCCATATCTCCCTCATTTTAAGTCGGATTTGAATGAAACTTTCGTCAAAATCTTTCTAAAATCAAGAACCACGCAATGGCACTAGTTTGGTTATTTTTGATTGTTCTAGAATTTTTGGCTCTTTTTGTGTTAGCGAATAGTTTGTGACGTTAGTATTCAACCGGACAGGGTACATCTGCGAGGAGGAAACTGAGCTAATCGGGAACGAACCCCCAATTGAGCAAGGCAAGTCACTACGCCCCCTTCCTCGAACATGTTGATCCTATTTTTATAAATGTGTTGATTGCAAATAAAATTGCATGCTAATTATAAAACGCGTACCCACATTTGCTTAAAGCCTTACCTTTGATATTGTTTATCCTTATGTATTTACACACCTTTGTTACCTGAGTATATTACTTTACGCGTGATTATTTACTCACTGCTTAGCCCTGCTTACATAGACGTTATACACTCCATATGTGGGATATGTGGATGTGGTTACACTGATCACTCGATGGGAGTGATTGATAGAGATCGGGTGGAGACATAAGCGCCACCCACAGCATGAAAACCTTTGTGAAAACCCAAAAACTTAATTAAACAAAAGTGATTTCGACTGGGCGGCACGGATAGAATATGGGTGGTTCTGGGAACGGTAAGCCGCCGACCCTGGTCAGTTAAGGACCGAATCAAGAAGCTAAGCAGGAAACGAACCGAGTACGACCACACTTCTTGAGTGGGGTTAGACCCGGTGGACTAGGTTATTCTCGTGGGGTGGCACCCCAGACATGGTAGGTTCTGGATATCGGTATGGAAATGTGGAAGTGTGTGGTTTAATGACGTCAAGCTTTATATATGTATGATGTAACCTTCAATCTCGGGAGCGCCAGGACTCCCCTCACAACCGGCTCGAGGTAGGAATGTGGCGCCGGGGGTGCAATGGGGATTCATAGTCCTTGGAGCGGGTGCCGCCATGCGAGGGTAACTGAAAAACCGGGCCGTGACAAGTCTCATGTGTTGGGTGAGTCACGGAGTGTGGGATTAAAAGCGTACATCCACTGCAGTGTGAGTAAATTAAACTATTCGAATAGCCGTGCTCGCGGTTAATGAGCGCCGGGACTTGCATTACTCTTGACTAGCCTCGTCAATTTGTAATATTGCTTAAATATGATGGGTGTGGAAGGTGTGACCTTGCCTGATGTGCAAAAAGGTCATAGTGGTTAAAATTGTGGAAATTGGATGCGAGGGTAAACCGGACCAAGCAAGGCTTGGGGAAGGTGGATGAACCCTCGCAGGTTAATGATAACTTCAACTTAACGTGGTTTTCAGTTAAAACTGTTGTGGCATAGGTTTGTGAAATAATTTGTGAAAACTAGCTTTATGCAAATAAACCAAGCCATCCTTGAACCCCTATGAACATTATATGCATTCTGTAGTGGTGGCTTGCTGAGTACGGTTGGTACTCACTCTTGCTTATTTACATCTTTTAGAAAGGTGTTGGTGTCGACCTGTACATGTGCTATGCTGGCAAGGAGTTACCGAGGACGGTGGAATAGGGACCTAGGTTCACCAGTCGATGCGTGTGGGATAAGATGGACCGCCGCTGCTTCGCTTCCGCTACTTCATTTAGTTGTTTTGGTATTTTGTGTTGCTATCGACCATGCTTGGTCTATTCGGGTTCCATTTGGGCTACCCTTGTATTATTAATATATTGTAAGACCTGTAAGACGATGTCAGCTTGAGATATACAACTGTGCCATGTGTGTACCATCTACTGATCCAGGGAATGGTATTGTAATACACATGGGGTTCCCGGTATACAAAACCGGGGGCTCACATTATACACACACGTTTCCTGTGATTTGATACTGTTGATGAGAAAACACAGCGGCCTGAGAGTTCTGCTTAGCTCCAATGCAGGTCCAATTCTTGCTTTCGGGTTCAGGACGTGCCAGTTGGTTTGATCCTATAACTAATAAGATATACAATAAAATAATGTTAGTAAACGATAACCGATTGGCTAGTGGGCCGATGACGTATCATGGAAACCTAGCCGATGCATGGATTGAATCGGCTGTAAGGTGAAGAATGCTATACATAAACCAGATTTGGATTAAGTATAATCATAAACAACTTTTCCTTAACAGGATCAATCCTATAGGTCGAACCCAATCGATGTAGTACAAGATTGATGTCTCTTAAAGTTAATTGTCATATGATTATAAAACCTAAATAACTAGTTGATGAATAGATATTGTAGATTAAATCCAAAACAATCATGATCGGCCGTAGAAATAAATAGCATGTAATCACTTATTTAATCTTTCTCTTAGATGCAAACAATTATAGATCGGACCCAACTGAGACAGTATTAATTACTTATAACCAAGATCAGATAAATAAATAATTACATGAACCTATTTCATAGCTGATAAGATGTTTTTAGGGTATTTTAGGTAATGTATCGGCTAGAACTCCGATACAACCTTATACAGGAATATCAATCTAACCTCGATGGGTTAGACCTAACCGATGGCAGCGTGAGAATTGAAACAAGCTCGATAGATTTAAAGGATTGATACACTTGTATAAGATGATAAATATAACATGTAAAGCAAATTAATAAATGTGAAACAGTTATACCAGGTGAGATCGGTTGAAACCCCGATTTTTTCCTTATTGGCAATCAAAAGGCAAGTTAGCTTTTATGATTCTAATCATGACTTAGTAGGTCAAACCCAATTGATGCAATACTAGGTATGGAAAGAAGCATAAAGTCTATATAATCGAGCCCTTGACTGATTTTCAGGGTGGTGGATACCTTAGCTAATCTAAGCCGATGAGACGATTTAGCCGATACTGACAAGACCTTGGAAAAGGCTTAGCAGATACAAGTAAATCGAACCATTGAGTTAGATTAACTAAAATATATGATAGCCAGCAGTTGTATAAGATAGATTAGAACATCTAAAACGATGCGCTAATCCGCCAATACAAACCGCTATGACAAGTCATACCTCTTATTGTAGATCAAAACCGATGCAGCCCAATTCGAAACAAGGACTCATCGAAAAGTAAAAGTAAAAGTGTGGCGATGCGCCGAGAGTGTATTGAACCGTTGTTATTTTCTTACAAGACCCTAGGCATATATTTATACCTGAACATACAAACCTTATCCATATCGAACACAACTCAAACTTGCCTAATTTACAAAATAAACAAATAAGTCCCTAGGCAGACTCTTACCACGAAATCTTAAAAGAAAACAACTAACTCTTATTCCTAATTAATAGATACAATTGTCTTTTCTGGACTCAATCCTTGTTTGGCAATATCTTCAAGTTCCTTCCCGAGTCTAACATGAACTCGTGTTGCCCGTATTGGCTGACCGAGTCCGATTCTGTATCCGTCGATACAGCTTTCAGCAGATGCGTTGCTCTGTTTTTGAAAACAATCTTCTTTCCTCTAATCCGCTTAGGATCTGTCTTCATCCTTATGTATCCTTACCAATTTTTGCTGTTAACAGATTGCCTTTGAAATACTCCGAGATGAAGTGCTACATCGATATCCGTACACTCACAGATTTATCTGTGATCGTAACGAATAACAACAATGGCCCCGTACAACTATAAGTAAGTTGGATGTTCCATTCATACAACATACAAAGTGTTTATACTACTACTACGTAATTACCAGCCCATGCTATCGGCTTGGCTCTAATACATTTGTGTTCTTTGTAGCGACCACAGGGGCGAATCCCGAACAAAATTGACCCGGTGTCCTGTATATTACTATGTCACATCTAAATTTCATATTCTCACAGTCCAGCGATAATAATAATAATAATAATAATAATAATAATAATAATAATAATAATAATAATAATAATAATAATAATAATAATTTTGGTTTCCCATTTGTAGCATTTGTAGCGCAAAAGTGTGTGTGACAGACAAACATTGAAAATACCTAACAATAGCTGTTTGCAGCAAAATACGAAATCTAATCACAATAGCCAGTAAAAAAGAGAAAATAATTGTTCGTTAGAATAAAACTTATATTTCAAGTACTTATTATTATAACATTGTGATGGGGCCGGTTATTTTGAATTAAACTTTAATCCACCTATTTCGAATTAAAAGGGTTAGTTATTACTCACTTATATTGTTTCTTTCCCTCAATTTTCTGTCAAATTGCCACCAATTTATCAATTGCTCCACATTTGAATCATAAAATTGGAAATGAATACCCTAACCTTATGAATTTTAGGTGAAAAAACATTACACTGAATCAACTGGACAAAACAAAGTGATTTAACTACACAACTACCTGACTACACAACTCTAAAGCTTCGAAAAAACAACTGTAAAGACCACATTAGTTCCTTGCTCATGAGCTCCTCGTATACACTCAAGTAGGCTCTCGCATATGGCTTGCTGCCTGCCACGGGCTGATTTGTTGGGCTTCCGGGTGTCCCATTGGTTCAGCTAGGGGTGTCCCACGCATCTCTATATGGACTATACAAAAGGAAAACGAAAATTTTACCCGTGTCCTGTGCACCACGTTAGCTATACGTAAATTCGCCCCTGGCAACCACTACATTTTGTTCCTATTATATCCCGCAGAGTACTTGATCGTAGTATGTGACCTGTCAAACTTTCATGTAGATACCTGTGGAGTTCCTTACAATTTTGAATTCTTAAGTAAATTCGCCTACGTTACCTTCTTACTATATAGAATTTGCAAGTAAAACATGTCAAATACTTTGTTCGAACAGTGCACACAGAATTTACGTGTATAAAGGATGGGCAATAAATGATAAAAACCAAAGCTGCAAGTTAAAACAGGCTGGCCGGTATGACATAACACATAAACACATAATATTCATGCATATATACACAAATTTGATTCTAATTAGCGTTTTTATTTTACTTTCGAAGTACTTCAAGCAACCCCTAGAGTCTGTACTATATGAATATTATGTGCGCAAGATGCTTAAGGTTAACGGAAGGTACACAACAAACCCCAACAATGTAAGTTCAAAGATTGTTCTTTATAGAAAAGGGAGAAGTCCATTTACATCCCAAACTCTTATGCTTGTCCAAAATACATCCCCTAACTACAAAATCAGTCGTAGTACACCCCTTAACTATCAATGCTAGATATTTTGCCCCCTAAAGAGGTATTAGACTGGTTTTAGTACAGTTGAACACCACGTCAGCATGAGGTCCCACTAATCAGATCATCTATCTCTTCTTCCTTCCTCTTTGGATAAGCTCGTCGAGGAGCGGAAGCAGCCTGCGAGCCCCCTTCCTTCGTCCCCGGCCTCCTCCTCCCTCCCTCCCTCCACCCCCGCCGAGCTCTCTCCTGCCGCAAATCGGCCCTCCTCCTTGGCATCTGGTGGCGCAGAACTGGCATAACCTTTTGTCGAAACTTGATTTCGGCGATAAGAAAAAATGGGTAGCGCATAAGATCTAAAGTGGATGGGTGATGAGACAAATGTTTATGTAGGTTCATGCCTTCTTGAGAAGAAGTAATACCCTCCTGTTTCGGGGATTGTATCCGTCGAGTGTTGTATTGATCTGACGATTGTGTTATGATTCTCCCCTCAAGGGACGTCCTGTCCTCCTTATACAGACTAAGAGGACAGGATTACAAGATAGAGACTTAACCAAATACGGTATAAGTCTCCTAAATTTACTCTACAATATTATCAACTCAGAACTATAGGCCGCTCCTTAATACACAAGAAAACGTAATACTCAAGTCCTAAGTTGTTACATGTTCAATACATAAAATCTATCCTCTATAACCAGTCGGATAGTCCAGCCGTGTGGATATATGGTACCTAAAATCTCCACACGTTATAGGTGTCGAGGTCGACGAGCCAGCGGCGTTGGCATTGAGGGCTCTCGTGTCGGCATTGATGTCCACACCCACGTGCGAGGCGCATGCGACAGCACGATGGAGAAGCTGCGGCGAGCGGCAGCGCTGGATCTGACGAGGCAGTGTGGGATCTGACGAAGCGAGCGGCAGCGTAGGATCTGGGGGCTATGGTCGACGGTCGGCCCTTCCATCATCCTCCCTCTTTTGCATGGCCCGTCGGCATCTTTGCCGCCGTCGACGCCGTGAGCCCCGTGCTCCACCACTGCCGACGCCGCCACTCGAGGGGTGATGGAGCTTGACCTCGGCGGCGAGAAGGTGGAGCTCTAGTTCAACCTCACAGTTTGACCTCGGGGAGCTCAAGGAGGCCATTGCTGCTGTGGTCGAGCTAGGGAGGTTGTCGTCAATGTTGCTCTCCTTGAGGAGCTTAGGAAGGCCGCTACCACCGCTCCACCGCCGGTCTCCTCGCCGAGCTCAGGATGGTCGCCGGCGAACTCAAATGTGGAGGTTGGTGGGGACTGAGGAGAGAGGCCTAGGAAGAAGGATGGAGAGAGAAAGAGGAAGGATAGAAATCAGACAAGAGATACAGGTAGAAGAAGAGGTATTAGGCTTTGACATGTGGGCCTATATATTTTTTATATTTTTGTTTGCTGACAGGACCACCACATCAGCGCCACGTAGGCAAAACTAGACTAAAAATCGCTCAAGGGGGCAAACTTAACGGTATTGATAGTTCGGGGTGATGAATACCCGGTTTTGAACTTTAAGGGTGTATTTTAGATAAAATGATTTGTTTAGGGGTGTAAAATGGACGTTCCTTATAAAAACTATTCCATACTAATGCAACTTATATTAATATGGACGTCAACATGCCGGTAACACGGAATCATAAAATTCGTAGTTGTATAAAAAGATGTGAATTATATAAGGCACATGAATTAAGCGGCAAATTATCGGCGATGGCTTCCGGGGCTCGACAGGGACGCAACGAACTGTGAGTCTGTGACAGATCCGGGCCTCGACAGGGACGCCGTGGCTCTCGACTCGACTACGATGCGCAACGTCGGCGTCCATCCGATGCACCCAGCCGTCGTGGTCGGAGCTCGCGACGTGGCGGTCGTCAGCCGCCGTCGAGCTCCCAGTCCCAGTCCGAATCCCCAGATTTACTTTTTGTTTTTTCTGTTATTTTTCTTTATTCCTTTTCCTTGGAATATTCTGGTGTCGCAGCCAGTGCATACAAACATGGGAATGATGTTGGAATGGCCGTTTTGGGTTGAAGCTAAAACATGCTCTACCAAACTTTTTGGTAACTTAAATAGTAGGTGGGTAAGTTTAGATTGAAGCCAAACAATTAACGGTGCCCATGCTCAGTTTAACCACATTTTAGAAACTTGTTTACCATACAATTAAAATTTGGCTTCAAACCAAACATAAGCTATCTAAAAATCTGTTTGACACAGTTTCGGCTCTAGCTCAATCTCTTTTGGAGATGGAACCCAACCAAATAGTTTAGCTTCACAAAAAAAAGAGAGTGAAGCTGGCTGAAGTACTCATAAAATAAATTAGAGAAGAAGAGTTGGGTTTAGGTAGCTCCATAAGTCCACTTCAAATCCAACTCGATCCTGAAGTTAAATTTAGGAATTAAAACTCTACCAAATATGCTCTAAGTTTGCTCTGACAAAAAATTACCTAAATTTTGACACTAACAAAAAAAATTATAGGGTAGATAACCAAATAGGCCCGAAATCTCATTCAGGCCTTGTTCAGTTTCTTGGGTTTTAATCCCAAGGGAAACCTATCCAAGAAGGGATTGAGTAAATCCCTCCCATGTCACTTAATCCTTAAGGGGTCTAAATCCCTTGCATGTTTTTATTCCCTCTTCTAAATACTCATGTTCGTTTTGACAGGGATTCCATACAAAACAAAGTAGCAGGATACAAGTTGGGTTTGAGCTATTTATAAACATCAGAACATGAAAAACATTCTAAAAAAGCAGCTATCAACGGATATAATATCAGATCACGAAGAACATTCAGGAAAAAAACAGCTATCAATGGATATAATGGTGCTTGTTCTGTATCAATAGAATGCAGGAAAGCATTGGCTGAATCAAAATAGCTCAAAAACATGGTTGTCACCAAAACATCAAGTAAACAGCAAGTGATGGTCACATATGTGTCCACTCATTACAATCAGTACATGATATAAACAATGATGAATTCATCAATTTTACTTAGGTCTACAGGTCATCTTCATGCCATTACGTCAGTATCAAGGTGGGAGTCAATGTATCCAAACTCTGGAAAACATGACAAAATAACTTGGTAGTGTTAAGCATGTGAAAAAATAACTTTGGTGATTGCACGTCCATAAATCATGATATCAAAGTGCAAAGTCTATAAATTCCAGGGAATCCAATAGCTAAATAAGCAGAATATGTACTGGCAAATACCATTTTTTGACATAGTACACCCTAGATTTTTTCCCTCCTAAGATACCATATGTACTGGAAAACATAATTTTTGAGATGATACCCCCTAGCTGACTAAGATGTTAACTAACATGTTAACACAAGGTTCCTGCTAGAACCAGTTGTAGTATCGAATAAGATCAAACAAACCTACCAGAGGGGGATGAGTGGTAGGTTTAACGAAAAACGAAAAACCAAAACTTTTAGCGGAAATAAAAGTTACCCTCTGACCTGATGAAGTCGCACCGATCAAACCGCCGTGACGCCGCCGGTCAAATCGTTGCACTGCCGTCAGTCAGAATCTCAATAGTGTGATCCCTCTTATCAAGCATATTAGAACATGTTTTAAGTTTCTTCGCAAATTTAAAAGTAACATGTTCTAATTGATCATAGCTAAGCTTTTCTTCACTATCACTCTCAGATTCATCCTCATTAGAACTTGCATTGCGAGCAATAAAAGCTAAATCAACAACATGCTTACTTTTCCCATTGCTTTCTTTTTCTGAGTCTGATTCATCGCTCTCACAAATTTCTATGAATTCTCGAATTAGGCTTTGTATGCAACTCTTCTTCTTCTCCTTTTTGATATTCTTCTTGTCTATCTCCTTCTCCTTGTTCACCTTCTTGCGATTAGGACAATTGAACTTGATATGATTCAACTCTTCGCACTCAAAGCATCGAACGGGTCCTCCTCGCTTCCTGTTCTTTACTTTTTCAAAAGCTCGAGAAACTCTGTTAGCAACAAAAGCCAAGTCCTCCTCACTGAATTCCTCCAGTTGTTCATCGGACAAGGTATTAAAAGCAAAAAGAGCTGCCATTGGAGAAGTATCCAGAGAAGATCCAGATGAAGACACCAAAGCAGTAGATTTAGAATCAGTTCTTTTTGAAAGAATATTCATCTCATAAGTTTTTAATTTAGTATATAGAATATCCAAAGTCAAAGTGTTCATGTCAACTGATTCCTAAATAGATGTAACTTTAACATTCCAAATTTTCATATCAAGACCATTTATAAAGTGACGAGCAATCTCAGATTGAGAATAATTAATCTCATAAGAAGCATCAACAGATCTAAGATTACTCAAAATTTTATTAAAACGCGCCAAATAGTCATCCAAAGATTCACCAAGATTAATCTCAAATCTAACATACTCCTTTTTGAAAACATCTTTTCGTAATTCTTTAATATTGGAAGAACCAATGTGAAAATCATTTAAAGCTTTCCAAATTGCATTAGTAGTAGCAAGATGCGAAACACGATCAAAATCGGAGCAAGAAATTTCATTGAGAAGAATATTACGCGCTTTGAAATTATTTTCAAAATCCAGTTTATGAGCGGGGGTGTCAATACGAGCAGGAATCTCATAAAGTTCAGCAACTTTTAACCAAATATCATAACTTTGAGATTTAATATAAGATTCCATCTTTTTCTTCCAGAAATCAAAATCAACTCCATCGAAGACATGAGGTTTATTTGTAAACTTTTCAGCCACGACAACAGATCTAAAGATCGGTAAAGATCAAATAGAAAAACGTGGCTCTGATACCACTTGTAGGATCGAACAAGATCAAACAAACTTACCAGAGGGGTAGAGGGGGGGTGAATGGTAGGTTTAACCAAAAACGAAAAACCAAAACTTTTAGCGGAAATAAAAGTTACCCTCTAACCTGATGAAGTCGCATCGATCAAACCGCCGTGACGTCGCCGGTCAAATCGCTGCACTGCCGCCGGTCAGACTACCTCCAAGCTACCGGTCAGACCATCGGGAACCGGAGAAAACACGTATCGACGAATTCTTGAAAGTAGATCAACTTTATTGCATCAATATGTGTTTACAAAGTGCATCTAATTCACTCCTCCCTCAACTCTCGAACTAGATTGAAGCCTAGAAGCAAACCCTAACTTTTCTCTCCCAAAAAATCGATATATTTCTAGCCTCAACCCCTCATCTATTTATACCAAAAATCTTCTACTCAAAATAGGAGTAGAGCTCCTATTTCCAATAGGACTCAATTTCTCAATTACCAAAACAAATTACAATTTCTAAAAACCTACCGCCACAACCGGCCACAACGAATTCTTTCCTAATCCAAAGTTAACACGTTTTCATCTCCGTCTGTCTCCTTACGCGTGCTCCTGTGCGCTCTCTCCTTGTTCACATGAGCTGACAGCCTTGCTGCCTCCCTGCATGCACGAGCTTGCCATCCACCAAGCAAGCCATTGCTGCCCCCTAGCCTGCACACATGCATGTAACATCTGCATGTATCGATCACACATGCGTACTGCACTTCGGTAGACACACATATATGCATGCAACAGTATCACATGTACTGTAGCACCATATACTCTTCCTCATTTTTTCCATCATATTTTTTTCGCGAACACCGACGCTTGCACGCACACCTCATAAAGCTCATTGCGAAGATCTCTTCTAGACAGTGTCCATCCATCATGTGTCATCTCGTATTCAACTTCGTCACCCGGTATCCTTGATCGTCTGGACCTCAACTCCTTGAGTCTAGTCCCGATCCAACCGTTGACCGAAGTTGACCTCCAAGACTCCTGCATACAATCAGACACAATCTGACCCACATTAGTCACATGCACTCATACCAACATCGACAAATATTCTCAAACCAATTTATCGAATAAATCATTTGCAAAGCCAATTGTTCATCACAAAATATTAATCATAACAATGATTTCACACCAGTGATTTGGTTTTAGAGGTGCC
Organism: Oryza officinalis; assembly: GCA_008326285.1. Classification (NCBI taxonomy): domain Eukaryota; kingdom Viridiplantae; phylum Streptophyta; class Magnoliopsida; order Poales; family Poaceae; genus Oryza; species Oryza officinalis. Next base: position 30,496,626 of record BDMV01000003.1, on the reverse strand, counting down.
AATCATAGCTAAGCATCCAAATCAGAAGATAATCAATTACCCTAGCTGTTAGATGATACACAGAATGAGTAATTAGTTAGCCAACAACAAATATCATATCTTGGCACTGTGAAAAGAAATTAGTATATGTTTAATAAGCTAAATAAGTTTTCATACCTCAGCTACGAGCTGATTGGGTTAAATCGGGCCAGCAACAATTACATAGGTTTAACAAACAATAGTTAAATATAGCCTAGGGATAAACACTAAATTGAGCATATAAACATCAAATATCATATACTTGTTGCTGTCCTTAGCTTAGTTAACGGCTCTAATGATCTGCAAAAATTTATATTTGACTTTGGTTGTGCGCTGCATGTATTTGCATCTGTCACTATAATTACATGCATGTTGATACACGCATGCATTGCTTGTCAGACTCTGCTATCTAGCTTGATAAATCAGCATGCGTAGCTTGTGTACATGTCGGAGAGTATTAATAGTTAAGACAGGTGAGATCATTTGCTATATGTATATTGCTTTAATTTCCTGGTATATGTATGACATTCAATGTAAGTACTGATCTGACCTATTCTAATTTGTAAAAACAACCTGTGAGAATGATTTAATTTGCCTTGTATTTCCACAGTAATGCGGTTTAATTTTTAAATAAGAGTGGTCCAATCATTAATTAAGTGTGTCAACAGAGTTTGACATATTTGAAGAAGTGACTAGTAAGAGTTTGTCACATGCCGATGCAGAGCTAGCATCTATGATATTCTAATTTTACTGAAATACAGACAAAATCAGATTCATGAAATTAATTCACTTTAATCTGTATATGAAGATACCATTAAAAAAATCTTCGTACGAGGAGCTAATTCTATGCATGGAGTTCTTTTGCCAATGATGATACCCATTGAAATCTCATAATTAAACTTTCCTGAAGCTACATGAGGAGTTAATTTCAGAACGGTCAGTTGTGCAATTCTGTTCACTATCAAATAGGTATATCAAACAAGTACTCATGATGATCATGTGAAATTTGACTCCGTCCCAAGAAACATAAAGGAATCTTGACTCTCTCCCAAGAATAATAAGAGCATATATAGATCATGTACATACATAGAGAATCAAAATCAGAATATACATACATGAACAACTATAGGAGAACATCGGAACAGGCATATGCATTTGCTAGGACAGAAGGCCGGTGCAGGCTGCAGCCACCAAAACTCTTCCGGTGATGTAGCAGCTCCCAAATCTGGCCGCCTGGCCGACGCAAGCTGCGCCGTACTAGGATAGGAGATAACCCAAGAAACCCTCTCCTCGCCACACTAAGAGGCACATTGAAGCGCAAATGCCATGGCGAGGATGCCGGCGCCCACCACTGTCGGCACCGCCAGCACAGGAGACAACCCAAGAAACCCTAGGACGGAGAGGCTAGAGGAGAGAGGAAGGTAGAAAGAAACTCACCGAGAAGGTTGCCATAGGAGGAGATAGCCATTAGATTGGAGAGCTACGTCGCCGTCGCCTTTGAGTCGCGCCACTGCCGGCATCGTGCCGTCACTTCCTGCGCGCTGCGCTGCGCGTCGCCTCGAGGAACTTTTCCTCTTCGGGAACGATGGCCACTACTTCGATCTCGTCGACTTCAGCGGAATCGAGGGATTCAGCGTTCCGGATAGCTTGACCATCTGCGAGTTCAAGGTAGTACAACCATGTGTCTCCTTGAATCCCGGATGATGCGTATGCCTCTTCTTCTATGGTTTCCTTATTTTTTTTGCGAGGTTCTATGGTTTCTTTTTACTCAGTGACATTTCGTGCACTGCTGTTATTCGGAAAATTATGTCAAAGATGGATATGGCGTCATCCTGTTTAGGATTAGAGGCTAATTAAGTTTGATAGTTCAGAAAATATGATGAGCATTAATTAGGGAAATGAGTTGCATGACATGACATCTGCTGTTTTGAAGGAAATCTTTGTACAACTTAGAATGTTCCTAGTCATTGTCATGGCAAGTATTGTGCTGGAAAACAGTAAACCGACCATTGCTTTTGGTCCTTGTGAAGTTGTACTATATATGCCACTCCAAAATAGAGAATTGGTGAATTAAAGTACAGGTCCAAAGTATGGTCTCTTTAAATGTGCTACTTTAGGACACTTCTACTCTAATAATGACAGTGTGATTATTTGCCACATGTAAGCTGACAACCCTGTATGACTGTTTATTGTGCAGCTCGTCATTCTTATGCTCCGTATTACATATAGATACCTTATAGGTTCAACTTGTCACATGGTAAGCTCATGGAGAAATTTGGAACCCCTGTGCAATGTCAACGCCTCTGGTGGTGGGCTAGACGACAAAACAAAACAAACCGTATAGACAGGCCATTGACAACCAAAGAGGAAAAACTATCTGTAAGTTAACATTGTGATCGCCCTATTTTCTGATTGGTTCTTCATACTATTTTGTTCCATGCAGGCGTGCAGTAAAAGGTACTCTTTCATTTTAGCCTTAAGTCTGCTGTGTTGAGTAAGAAATCTGAGAAGAAAGGGTTTCCTTCAAACCTGTGCATGTCTGATTGTTTGGCCTGAACTAGCACAAACTAAACATAGATTCATTACCTCTTTTTTCTAGTGGTTGACAACTTCATATGAATTTTGTGCTTCCATGATTGGCTTCATTTGCACCACAATTTTGAATTATGAATTCTGCTCTCGTTACATATGTCTTTAGTGCTACTAAGCGTTAAATGTTAGCTTGCAGTCATTCTGCATCTGCCATTTCATTTTCCTCAAAGGTGTGCTGAAGAGCAGATAAAGTTTTTGAAAGAAAAATTTGACTCTCAATTGATTGCTTTTTTTTAGCACGCCTGCTTGGGTATATTCACTTTCAGAAGCTTGGTCTATTTGTAGCCATACCATCTTGATCCAATAACTTCCTGTTAAAAAATTAAATGTGATATGGTATATGCCATTGTTACCCTTGTAATTCTTTGCTCAGCTATGTGTAACTATTTGTTGTTCTATGGTTATGCATGTCCTTTCCATGCAAGGAAGAATGCTTCCTTTTGATTTGCCAAGTTCATATGGAAAGATCTAGAGATACCCTTTCTTTTAGTGAAAATTAAAATTACGAATGCACATTATTGTAGGTATCAAGCCTACGGCATGGTGTCGATCATCTAGACTTTTTTTTGGAGGTTGAGCTTGAACTTTGGATAATATTTTACTATTCTTTTGGGTGAAAAGAACCCTTCTGATTTCATCCATCGATTTGTCATTCTGTCGAAGTCTCAAAATATTGGCTTGCTGTAGGTGCTCCACCTTCATTCCCAACCAACAGAGATCAACAGAGATGATGCGCTGGTGTTTCTAAAGCTTTTTGACCCAGAAAAAGCACAGCTACGGTCAGCACTTCTCTGTTGCAACTTATTTTGTCTTATTTATCAGTTGAGGATACTCACTAAATTTTGCTCCTCTTCTGAACGAGGAATTAGGTGTGTTGGCTCACTGTATGTGAAAGTTTCATCGAGGCCTTCAGATATTCTTCCAAAACTAAGAAGTCTAGCTGGTTTTTGTGCAAGCGAACCAATAGAATTGTATGAGGTCAGGTTTTGTACCGATGCAAATAGGTTCCCTGACTCTCAAATAAACAGATTTATCTCATTTGTACTGGTTTCTCACTTTGATAAGCAGGAGATAAAATTTGATCCATCAGTGATGTGTGAAGCTAGTGACATTCATTTAACCTTTTCAGCTAGTGGGGTTTGTTTCTGTTTAACCTATCCTCTCTTAGTCTCTTTTGCACTCCCCTCACTATCTGTAAATGTATCTCTTTCTTTCTGCAGATTATAACTGGGGACATTATTTGCTACCAGAAAAGCCCGCTACAAAACTGGCAAATATCTTCTGTTGCATCTTTTCTCCAGCATGTTTGTGATCATAAGGTAGCCGTTCTACTTTGCTATCTTCCCTGCTGTAGGTGGCATTTTTCAGTAAACTTTTTACATATTGTTCTTCCTTGTATGCTTTCTTTGACTTTTGATCATCCCTAACAGTATCTTTATGGTTAGGTTATGAGTTCCAAGTGTAAAGGTTTTTGACTTTTATCTCTAGATTTCATGTTAAAGGTCTGATACCGAGATAGCGTCGCAACCTGTCCAATGAAAAATATTTTGGCTATTTATACATAAGATCTAGTTAATTTCTGCCATTTTTTACTCTCATTTAGTTCCCTTTTCTTTTTTGGTGGGGTATGGGGTGTGTGCAGCAGGTTGCATGGGCATTATTGCAGAGAATCTCCATTGGTGCAATGGACTATGATATGTTGTGTCATTGTGGCCTTAAAAATAATAACTGCATTGGCCCATGGTCACACGGTACAGTGCATCCAACCAGGACTTGCGCTCTTGTTTAGGGGATTTGCTTAGGAGGACATACTTTGGACCATGTAAGTTCAATGCTAATATTTTTGCTCCGTAGTAGGATGGATGAAAATATTACAACTTGCACCAATGGGCATTCTAACCATTTCAGCTCAGTTGGCATCCTAACAAACACGGCCTTTTCCACTGTTCATGTTTGGTTAAAGAACCTGGGGTTGGGGGGGGGGGGGGTNGGGTGTGCTGGCTGGCCTGCATACATGCAACTTTATTTTTGCTCCAGTTTGATGCTAAGTGAAAATTTTAACACTTTTAATGGTGCAGAGTTCACTGTACTCTGAATTAATTTGCCACAAAACACATACCATAGGCTTCCCCCCCACCCCGCCACCACAGGTAACTATCTAAGCACCCATCAAACCAACAAATAAATACAACAAAGGCATGTAAATGGCAGAAACATATGGAGGATACTTTTGGTATGAATGCAGGTATTTTATTTGTGCGATTTTATGCAAACTTTATGCAGAAAATTTTTCTTTACGATGATTAGTTTATGCAAACTTTTGGATATAATATAACTCTTTAGAAAACTGTAAATCTAGCCTTTTCGGTGGTAGATCCAAATAACAACTGTCAATGTTACATCTGTAAAATCTGGTGAGAGAGTGGCTTTGGTAGTCTTAAAGAAAGTGACAATGAAATCTCAATCAAACATAAGTAAAATAAAACAGAGTAATACTTGTTCCCGCTTATTATTACCTCAGCGGCATGTGGACCTGCATTAGTAATTTATGACACCATAATTCTACTTAACCTCACAAGTTTGGTTATTGCTTCCTAAATCCCAAGATAAAAATGGCTAAAGAAGTTAACATTTTTTGTGAGCACCCCCAAAAGAAAATTATACTCCCTTCATTTCATATTATAAGTCGTTTGACTTTTTCTTAGTCAAAGTTCTTTAGTTTTGACCAAGTTTATAGGAAAAATTAGCAACATCCACGACCAAATTAGCTTCATTAAATTTAACATTGAATATATTTTGATACAATGTTTGCTTTGTATTGAAAATGTTACTATATTTTGCTACAAACTTGGAGAAGTTTGACTAAGAAAAAAGTGACTTATAATTTGAAATGGAGGGAGTAAATTGCAAGTGATGCTCAAATACTTGTACTTCTTTTATTGTTTTATTTTTGGAATTTTTTGAAAATGTAAACATGAAATGGAAGTCCTTAAGTTCGTCCTTTTATTTCATGTTTACTTTAATTCCCATACTTGTTTTATGTAGACATACAAGGTTCACCAATAACCACATCTTTTGTCAAGCTTAGTGGCTTTGTAGTTTAAGAATTTCATTTTTCAATGCCATTCTTTCTCCTTTTATCTTCTATAATCTCTGGAAGTTTAAGTTTCATAATTTTTTTTTAAATAATGAATATTACATCTATCATGTTTCCACGTTTTAGTTTCTTCTTTTGTGTGTCCTTGTGTTAAATTTGTACTTTTACTTGTTAAGGGGGATTCTTTAGTGACCAGCTTCTAGTGGACTAAGCTATGCACTGTTCAAGTTGTGGGGGGAGGGGAGGGGAGAGCAAGTTGAGGTTCTGTATAATTATGTCACACCTGAGGTAGCGACAGATGTGGGTGACGCAACTGAATCGCGGGAAGAAGAAGAGCAGAGGAAACAGAGCAAGGCATAATCGCTGGAGACGTCTTCACTGAAGAAAAGCGTTAGGAAGGCGGCTGGGTGCGATGTGTGTATGTCGTGTGGGCCAGAGGCCAGCTGGATGGAAGGGGATGGTTATAACCCCGTGGCACTGTATCCGTTCGACAATTATGAATGAAAAAGTAAAATCTCGCTGCTATCTTCTTCTTCCTCACGCAAACTTCTCTTCCCTTCTCTCTCATACGTTCCTCCCTAGCTACGGCGATCGCCGGCGGCGACTTCACCGGAGTTAGGGTGCAACAAATTAGGGTGAACAAGTACACTTTTTTGTTAACATTTCTATGTTGATCTCTTATGGATTGTTCTTTTGTACTTTACCAAATATATATGAATTACATGTAGGAAGAAGAATGGAAGAGACATTTTAGATGAGAAGATTGTTGTGTTAAAACGCCAGGCTGATACAGATCGGCTTCAGAAAGATGAGAACATGACAGGTATATCAGCACAACAATCATTTTTTTCTTGTTTTGAACTAAATGATAAATTAGCACAGCAATATATAAACCCCATCTTTGTAATGAAGTGTGTGATCAGTTGAAACATGAACGAGACAATGCTGTGCGACAAGTGAATGAATTATGTGATCAGAGCACACCTGTCATTCTCAATTTCTCCCACAAGGACTTGGAGCAAGCAACAGAACATTTCAAAAATGCTGGTGATTTTGGTGATACGGAATATGGGCACTCATATAAAGGCATGATACACTATACCATGGTGGCAATAAAGCTGTCTAGTTCCCAAAGCTTATTTCAACAAGTGGTAACCCGGTCCACTTCTGATACTTGGTGTTAGTTGATTCCATTAGTAATGTGAGATTATTGCAGGTTTCTATTCTTCGGCAATGGAGACATCCAAATATTATCACAATCATCGGAGTATGCTCAGAGGCCTCCGCTCTAATATATGAATGGTTACCAAATGGAAATCTTGAAGACCGCATTGTTTGCACAAATAATTCTCCACCTCTCTCATGGCACAACCGCACACAGATCATTGGGGAGATTTGTTGTGCTCTGCTTTTCCTTCATTCGAACAAGCCTACTGCTTTGGTCCATGGTGATCTCAGGCCTTGCAACATCCTCATTGATGCCAACTACAGAAGCAAGCTCTGCAACTTTGGTTTGTCCAACCTGTTTCTGCAGCCTGGGACCTGCCCACCAAACCTGACGGCAAGGCTGCCGTACATGGACCCTGAGTTCAACACCACCGGGGAGCTCACAACACTCTCTGATGTCTACTCACCGGGTGTTATCATCCTACGGCTCTTGACCGAAATGCCCCCCTTAACTCTATCAGAGAAAGTTGCAGAAGCATTGGAGAGTGATAGCTTGCACTTGCTGATAGATAAATATGCAGGGGACTGGCCTTACATTGAAGCCAAACAATTAGCACTCATTGGCCTTAGCTGCACTGAAATGATGAGGAAGAAACGGCCTGATCTCTTAACCAAGGTGTGGAAAGTTGTTGAGCCCCTGACGAGGAAGCCTCCTGCAGCCACCTGGCCATACTTGCAATCAGCATCAGGAGATAGCTATGTCCCTGCTGCTTTCATTTGTCCAATCAGCATGGTAAATAAATCTGTAATCATCATTTTTGTAGCTTCGATTCTGGATATATGCTCCCAAGGTCTTTTCCATGTAATGCCTACAACTTGTGAATATCGTTTTATGTTCTCCTTGAAATGTTCAGTGATCAAAATTTCAACGGTGCATGTGTGATATGTTACTCTCTTGTTGATATTTCAGGAGATCATGAAAGATCCTCAAATGGCATCTGATGGATTCACCTATGAAGCAGAGGCCATAAGAAGCTGGTTTGATAGAGGGAATATTAGGTCTCCGATGACAAACTTGGTCCTTCCCAATCTCAATCTCATCCCTAATCGTGTCCTCTATTCTTCCATCCATGAGTATCTTCAGCAGCAGCAGCAGCAGCCGAATTCCTGACCCTGCTTACCAACAACAGCTGTTTGGTACCTAATTTCTGAAGTAAAACATGAGAGCTGTTGTGATCTCAGTTAAGTAGGAAACTACGAAGAACAAATGACATGTTGAACAAATACAGGGGAAAATTTGCTAGACAAATGTTCAAATAAAAAAAATAGAACTTTTGACTGGTACCCAGGCATTATAAATTCAACTTTAAAATTTAGAGTAAATTTTAGTTAACCCCATATTTAATAGTCAAAGTGCAGAAATCCTTTGGTATTGTAACTTGTAGCACACATAACCGTTATGGTCCTAAGGTTTGATAAAGTACACTCCTGTTTAAATTCCAGAGAATATAAGTATATACTGATTAACATGTTTGTGCATACATACTTTTTTGTGCATAGTGTCTATAAAGTTTTTGAATTATTTATTTTTATATCGAGATAACTAAGTTAACTCTTCATTATTTCTAAACAATATTGTTCAAGTCTTTAAGATATCCTCTGTTGTGTGAAACCTTAGAACATAAAAAACTTAGGATCTGGGATTTTCCACAACTTTGACCATAAAAGTTGGTTCTTAAATTTTTAAATTTGAATTCATGACTTAATATTGTATAAGTATTACATGGCCAGAAGCGCTATGATTTTTGGAACTATATTCAGACCTCATTGTTTCGGTTATGCTTATGATTATAAGCCAAAATTTGAATTTTCAAATTTAATTTTGAAGCTGATTTTGTGGTTTTCTTATTGTAGTTTATTTTACAGAATTTGCTTTTGAATTGCTACGGACACGTATATAAAAGTTTTACCCACAAATTATTTTTTGATTGTTAATAAGCGGACGGATAAGCATATAAATAAACAAATAGATGCGGCGTGAAAGTATCATAGAGGAGTAGGCTCTTAACTAGCTCTGGATGTTGTTATGATCCTGATATCCATACTTAACTAGTAATTTATTAGGCATAATAACAAAATTGTAATTGCGCGTGTGGGAATATTGGAATAGTATTATAGGCAGTTTTTAATCGAGAACATCACTTCTCCACTCAGCGATGTTTTTTTTTTTCCGTATCTGATGACCGGACTATTACTATTCTTTACTTTGCGATGAATTAGAATGTCTTATGCGGTATCATCTATTTATCTATGTATATATATAATTTTATTGGAGACATTTTCCTAAACTGTAGGTTACTAGGCATCGAAGAGACAAGGAAAGCTAAAGGCAATGGTGACTTCGCTGCAGGTGGCCGTGGAAACTTTTGAGGCCTTCCTGAACCGTAGGCTGATGTTCAGTGTAGTGTTAGTTTAGTTGGTAGTTGAGATAGATTTGATAGAGATCTTTAATTTAGTTCCTGCGTGACCGGTGAACTGCTGTTTTGGTGGTACCCTCTGCTTGTAATCAATGGTGCAGTAGTAGGGCTGTTAACAAGTCGTGTTATGCTTTTGTTTAGTTTGCACTTATGTAAGCTGGAGTCCGTTGCATGAACTTTGCCTCTCATCATTTGCGTTTCAGCTTAATTATTATAAGCCGTTGCCGAGATTTGGATTTTAAAACTTGAAGTTGATTTTAGTTTTTCTATTATAGTTTATTTTTATATTGGCTTTTAAGTCGCTAATAACATACTCTCTCTTTATCTCAAAATATAAATGATTTTGGGTTGAGACGAAGGGAGTACATACAAATATTTTAACTATAAACAAAGGCAATTATGCATATTGTTTACTTGATCATTGATTACAAAGGGATTTATTCACTCGTACATATATACTCGTAATATAAATAGCTCCTGCGAAGTATATACATACGGCAGAACATTTTATTTGTTTCATGTAATATATAGAACTGCTACGGTACAGATTGCGAGAGAGCTTGTTCTACAATACATCAATCGAAGCGAATAATCCTTAGTGCAGCTGTTTTATGCATGTTCATCAATCACGGAGTTTAATTAATGGCAACAATCTGGCTTGATGTGAGTGCATTTGCTCTGGTAAGCTGTTTGCGTGATGAAAAGTAGAGTCAATCGACGAGTTTAATTACCACAAAAGATGGAAAAAATTCGACGGCACAAAACGTTAACTTTTGCGTGTAATTATTATTCAGAAAGAGTTGTCAAGGGATCGAACAGAGCTGACTTACGGTTGTCGGTGCACGATTCAGCTAGGCCACGTCCGAGGATGCCACTGACAAAAGCCAGCAAAACGAAGAGGACGATAAGCAGCTGAGCTAGTAGGCTGCACGAATAGTTGTTGGCCATTGTTCCTGACGAGCCGTATTACGTGCGCCCGAGGAACAGTAGGTAGTTGTTGCAATGGGTGATTGCTGGTTGGGTGCTCTCAAAATTGCAGTAGCAACCCCAGCAATTTATAGAGGCCTCCTCTCCCTCCTGATTTTGATGGGAACTGACTTGGATTTATAACTAGAGATGTCTATGTTTTCGAATGTAGGGAGTAGTTGCTACACGGAAGGTGTAGATACTATGATATGATACCGCACCATATAACTTATTCTCTTCATTTTAAAATATAACAATTTTTAGCCTTCAAAATTTATTCTAAAATATAATAATTTCTTCACTAACATCATCTCCTTAACCAATCACAAATCTCCACCATTCAATTTCCCGAAATATCTTTGCTTTTCATCCAATCACAACCTTCTCTCATTTGATTTTACCTATTTCTTTAATAATTGTGTTCACCCCTAAATATCCTTATATTCTGAGTCAGACAGGGATAGTAGTTTATAATTTCATGTGAAAGATAATTAATATTGAAATTATAACTGATAATAGAAGGATTTAAGCTGCTAGGGGTCCAACAGTCCAACTGCAAGCTAGTCTCAGCCACATTATCAAATAGGAGCAATGGTGATGATTAAACGCATCAACCATGTAATTATCGTACAATTTTAAAACTTGCGTTATTACGGTGATGTTTGAATCTCCTGAAGATAAAGATAAAGATGAAGATTAAGTGTTTCATGTAAAACGAGATGATCTTAACGTGTGATTAATTGAGTTTTAATTATGTGATTAAAATGGATTTATCTGATATTTTAGAACAACTTTTATATAGAAAATTTTCACACGAAACATACCGTTTAGCAGTTTAAAAAGCGTGTCACGAATATTTAAAATTTTATCCTCTGTTTGCAGAGGAAACAAACGGGGCATATATTGGTATAGATATAGATATTGGACGGAAAAATATATCATCAGGCTATATAGTGGTATTATTCAAGCAAACTCCTGCGTAAGTAATAAAGAACTTTCTGACGATTTGTGCTCTAATTTCTATATTCTAAACATACACTGAGGGGGTGTGTTCTTTTCTCTCCCTTCCTAACTTTAACTCACTCTTTTTTTCGCGTGCACGTTTTTCAAACTGCTAAACGATATATTTTTTGCAAAAATAATTTTATAGAAAAGTTGTTTTAAAAATCATATTAATCCATTTTTAAAATTTAAGCTAATATTTAATTAATCATGCACTAATTCATATTTAGTGCTAGAGGGAGGTCATATTTAGTGCTAGAGGGAGGGAGTTCCCAACCCTTTTTTCAAATTGAGCCTAAGTTAAAACTTGCTTGTATATATTGTTTATAGTGCAAACTTAATATCAGAACTAATGTAAAATATAGTGATATACTCCTACATCCCGTTCCTTTCATCTGCAAATAGAGGATAAAATTTTGGATATTCGTGGCACGCTTTTTAAACTGTTAAACAGTGTGTTTCGTGCGAAAAATTTTATATGAAAGTTATTCTAAAATATCAGATAAATTCATTTTTCAAGTTTGTAATAATTAAAACTCAATTAATCACATATTAAAATCATCTCGTTTTACTTCATTTTCAGGATATTCAAATATCACCGATATGGTAAGCCATAGCAACCTCGTGCATTCACACACGTAGATGACTGGTCGATTCACACGTGTGGACGACTGGTCGATTCTGGTTGCATATGCTCTCTTGCTAGCAAACGACGATCGATTAGTCCAACCATTCCACTTGCGCACCTTGGGCATTGGAGTTTTCAAGAGTTCGAATTCATGTCGTACGAAGAAATGGAGTAATGGGGTTTCGCACGTGCGAAGAAATTAAGAGAACATCGCTAGTCTAGCAACCTGTCGTGTGGTGTCAAAAATTAGACAAAGCATGAAAAATGACAGCTTCGTTCACGTGGCGCCATTGCCGGGGGATGAGCTCGACCCGTGTGCTACCATAAAATGTCCAAGGGTGAGCGGCCATCCCTTGTGCAGATGTAAGCATCCAGGAAATATTTACCATAATGGAAATATTTGTCAGATGTGTGTGATGTTTCAGTTGATGAGGCAGATTTACCATGAAACCCTTAAATCAACAGAGGACCGCATGAAGAAGTACATTCTCGGAGTATAGCCAGCATGAACACCTGATGGAAGGGCCACTCAAGGTCAATTTGGTGAGCATCCATCATTATAAGATAGATACAACCAGCAGATATCACCAAACTAATGTCCATTGGTGATGCCCTGTAACAAGGAAGAAAGCAACAGTTGCTGCTGTGCTATTTGGCCAGCCGCACGACGTTTTGCACCCTGCTGACGGCATGTATCGACTTAAGGTATGGAAATTCTTCCTCGCCCTAGCAAAACACTCCTACTTGTTTGAATCATTGCTGGTTTTGCTGCCTCTGCTGGGGAAAGTTGGGATTTTGTGTCTGGTTCTGGAGGCCTGTCATGCCTTGTTGCAAGTTCTGAGCATTTGCTTGCATGTTGAATTGCTGCTGCTGCTGCATTCCCATCATGCTGGTAGAATTTGCGCCTCCCATACCAAACACTGTAATGGAGAGAATCGTCAATAGATATAAATATAACATCTGAACTAGTGAGATTGAGGACAACTTCCTCACAAATTATTAGTATGGAAAAAATAGATGAATGGACAGTTATCATGAGCATTTAAAGACTTTCAACTAGTACTATTTCTAATACCACAAAGCTAGTGACTTGCCTGGACAAGACATAAATCTAGGAGATATAATAAAACATATATAGAATAACAGCATGCTAAAAATTTTACCAGAAATGCCCGTCCCGTGACTGTTTTGTAGGTACATATGTAACTACAAATATTGTACTTACAAGCTGAATCCTGCCTAACCTCACAATACGATAAATAATCAGGAGCAATATATTTTGTTCCTCTGAACTATGATCAGCATGTGAATAAATGCAATACCCAGTAATAATCAGCACATATATCTTCTGAGTTTACTACCAAGAATGACAGTAATAGAACCAGCATAGCAGATAGTTGTATAAAATCTCTCTAACAACTAGCTGAATGCCCATGCTTTGCTACAGATAAAAGAAAATGTATTAATGTGTTACCAATCTTTTTGCTATAGGGAATATTCATCTTAATATAATTTTGTATGTGGCTATCCATTTAGATTTGATCTTCTTTAATATTAAGAAGTTCAAGGGCTAACTGCAAAATCTGGGGGTGACAGATTCATTGCCACCACCACTACCTTCTTTTAAAGGAATACAGATAGTAAACAAATTTAAAAAGAATATGACACGGCACATACTTTGGTCAGTCAGCATTTGGGATGGATGGCTCCTCTGAGGATGCCCAGCAGTCAAACTGTACTGATTAAGGCCTTGCATTTGTGGCAAAAGTGATTGTGATTGCATCGTCCCAGGTATATTTGCCATCTAAATTCAAAAACAAAAATAAACAAGTTATACAAACATCAGGAGAGTATTAAAAAGAAATCTAGAAGATAGATGACACTGAACAAACTAAAATATGTAGCAACTGACATTTTTCACACTAAATTACTAAAAAGGAGGATGATATCTAACCATCTGTGAGTTCGAAGATGCCTGTGCAGCAGTAAACATTGCACTGTTTGCAGCTCCAGTGAACTGGCTAATATGACTTCTTAGCTGATTTCCTTGGTTCAGTTGACTCTGGGACATGCCAGGTTGCATGCGCGCAGCTTGCATCTGCCTATTCTGATACTGTTGTGACAAGGCTTGATTGTACTGCATCTGCTGTTGGCCAGGGACCTATAAGGTTTCACAAGTTAAAAGGTTTGTAAGAAATTGTTACTGTTTCAGCAAGTAGAATACATAGAAAAGGAAAACAATCAGTGGTAGAATTACCTGTAATTTTTGTTGGGATTGCCCCTGTAGATCTTGTAGCTGAGGAATTGTGCTCTACAGGAAAAGTATGGATCATCAAGCACTAGGAAAGGAAGGAACAATTTTTTGAAGTAAATGATGTGGAATAATTTTAAGACAGCAGCATAAAAAATGAAAAGAAATGTGCTTTTAATAGCTACATAACCTTTGGCTGCTGTGACAACTGAGATGATAAACTGTAACCCAGACAACCAAAAAAAAGCCTCCAAAATAAAAATTACCTTACCTGTGCTAGCATCCCAGCAGCCGATGGTCTTAGTTGCTGTTGAGTATGTAGCTGCTGTTGCTGAGATGTTTGCATCAGTTTTTGCCTATGTTGTTGTGCCGTTAAATGCTGCTGGGGTGAAGGGGTGTTCATCATATTGGTCCCTGACCTAGGGGAGTTTGCATATGGCATGGGAGGAGTAGATACATTTTCAAAATTAGGTGTTCCTATAGCTCCAGGTGATGGAGCAGGTCTGCCAAGTACTTGTGCTCCAGACACCTGCCATTAGAATGAAGGCCCAAATTTGAACATCAAGATAGAAACATCAAAGGTCTGCGTGAGGTCAGGCTGGTGATTGCTCTTATGAAATGCAATTATCTTAATAATAATTCAAAGGAAAGCATTCTAACCAACACTTAATACAGTTGATCATAGAAAGGAACACCAATATACCATTACAAATTATATGGCCAATCAATACAACGGGAAACAACACCTGGAGAGAAGACTAATGTCGTGTAATAAATAATGCATCAAATTTTCAAGTCTGCCTTTTGTAACTTTTTTGCTTTCAGCCCAACTAGCAATAATATGGACATATTCTATTAATTTCGTAATGGTCAAAGCTGTTATTACTGGCACTAGACAAACCTGCATTGGATTTCCCTGAGCGTGAACAACATTAGGTACAAATGTTGAGGTATTTTTGGGGTACACACCTGCAAGTATAAACTGTAGTTATATGCTTTTGTTGAAGCATAGTATGACATACATACTGCGCAAATGGCAACACTTAGGGTAGCGGCAAGTTATTGATTTTTTTTATAAAAAAAAACATCTAGAGCAGATGAACAACTCATTGATGCTATAGTTCCAATGCTCAAAACAAGGAGTGAACCATGGAGAATTGTAGGTATGTCACAGAAACACACCAGAATTATCACCGAAATTATGTGCCCCATCTCCAAAAGGAAGTACGTCCACTAAATGGCTAGGAAGAGATGAATACATCTGCCTTTGGTCTCCCGGTACACGCAATCCTGGATAATCAGATTAAATCATCATGGACTATAAACAATGAAATTGTTACATAAAAGGAGAAGCTTATGCTAAAATTAAATTCTAAGTAATTTTTAAACTGATAGCTATATTGATACACTATTAATGCTTATCACCTTCACCATAATTTACCGCTGCTCTAAGTAGGCCTTCCTGCTCCTGTATCTTTGCAGCCTGTGCCTTGTCCAATGTAGGACCAAGATTTGTCCCCTGACGGGCTCCTAGCCCATAATTCTTGCGACATTCAGCAATTACTTTCTCAGCTGTTTCACATGCACTTCCAATCATATCTATCCTAGTCTGAAAGGAAAAGCAGCAAGTCCCATTAAAATTAACAGATAATCAAAAGATCACGCAGGTATCATAAGTTACGTAGGTTTGCATCTTCCAAACAGAAATAATCACCTTTAACTTTTCAATTTGTGCAGGAACTGTTAGATTCGTTATTCCAGACAACAAATTGTCCCTCTTTGTAGCTTCTTCAGCTTCCATCTCAGGTAACAGCTTTGACGACAGCATTACAGGCAGTACTGCAGTACTCACGAATATCAAACAGGACTAACGATGCTGTAAAACTAGAAGCAAATGAACATGGGAACACAAATTGTGATGCATCACAACCATATACAGCAACCGTGACCAATTAGCATCTTGTTAGGTCATTTTTAGATTCCTGTCACACTTATCCCAGAAATAGGAAAGTGTTGACAAAATGGCTGATAATGTATACCCATGCTACATTAGGAACATCTTTACCAATTTACCCTAGGATAAAATTCGTTTAACTAAAGCCAATTAGCCATATCAGCCTGAAGTTTAATCTCAATATTTAGACCAAAGGAATAACTATTGCCAGGAAGTGAGAAAGGGCAACGATTGGTTCTTCATGTGTAAAACAACTCGTAAAAGAAATGACATGTATATATGAACTAGTCATTACCAAATGCAGCATAACCATTATATCTCATTTATCCTTGTTGCCCATAACAGAAATCACTTATAGTATATTTCTTGGTTCTCATAACAGGTGACCTGTCTTCTCATCAGGCTTTGGGCACCATTGAACATGAGAAGACTCTGTTTGGTAAGGTCATGGAATCAAAAGCGGGGTGTGTAACAGCTGCCCAAGAATATTTTGTGGAAGTTTGAACTAAGCAGAGCAATTCCATTCTACATTATGTTCATATATTCTTCCCACAAAATTTATACTTGGCTCTACCTAACTAGTGTGGTTATTACAGATAAAGTGATCGATTGGTGACACAAGAGAAGAGAAGTAGGTAAGTGGGAACAGCAAGCATACTGGCAGCGTTTTCGGCATTAACGTTTCGGGGGTAGACCACAAACACCTTGGACACCTTCTTGATGTCCTCCACGATATTGAAGAGCTCCATGCTCACCATCGAGAACTGCCCAAGCACATCCTGCCTGCCATATGTAACACGAATCAGCATTGCATAAACCCTAAGGGAAGCTGAATCCTAGAGTGCAGTGATCGGATGGGAATGGAGGTGAGGTTGGGGCAAGTACCACTTGGGGGAGGCGTTGGGGTTGGCGCGGGCGATGGCGTCGAAGTCCTCGAGGATGCGGGAGATAGCCTTGTACAGGCCGACGGCACGCGCCCGCATCCCCTCCAGGTTCAGCTGCTGCTGCACCCCGGCGCTGAGCCGCTCCGCCCGTGGCTGCTGATCCCCTCCTACGGACGCCGCTGGGTTTGGCGGCCCGGCAGCCGCCCCTAGCGCCGCCGCGTCCATCCGAGCTCGCCGGACGGCCGGAGAGAGGGCCTCGCCGGATCTGCTATGTGGAGGAGCTCGCGGGATTTGGGGGCTTCACAGTAGGCGGAGATGGCGACGGAGTAGCACCGGGCTTCACGGCGGCGGCGGCGGCGGAGTTGACCCGTCGGAGTTCGTAGGACGGCGCCGGAGAATTTTGCTGTTGGAGAGAGGGAGACCGCGAGATGAGGACGGGAGGTGAGGATTCACCAAGCGGTCTCCCCCGTTTTCACGAAAACCGGTAAAATCTGCTCAAACTTTGTTCAAAAGAAAAAGAGAAAGGTTCCGTTTGATTATTATTTCAAAAAACTTGACCAGAGAAAACCGAGCGGTTTGTGGTATGGAGCAGGTTGTAAATCTTCACAGGATATGAAAGAGCGAAATAGACAACAAGTCTAATAAAATATTTTTGTTTGGCATACAGAATTGCTTCGTAGTAATAGAATATATGTAATATCTTGTATTAGTTTGTTATATATTGAGATGAATGGAGTAGATTACCATCTCTACATTTCGCGAGGAAACTTTTGATTTTTGAACCGTTAGATTCGCTTCAATATTCATGTAACCCGGATGAAAAAAACTAAACGGATAATTTTCTTAGGAGAAACGCTTTCGGCGCTACGATAGTATGCTTTTTTTTAATGTAGTTATATATAGTTAATATAATTATATTATAACTAGTAAAGTCCCATAAATTGTATTAAATTTATGACAAACATTAGAGTTCAATTTTTGACATGTTCTATTTTTGTCAACTAGCTTCAACATCAGCACATGTTTTAAGCAAATCCCAAACATCAATATTTTGGTCCCATCTTATCTCCTATTATTGCAGAGGCTAATTTCATACTATCCCTTATAAGTTTTATATCTAACCAAGTTATAGCGCAGTAGGTATTGCAAACAACAATGAATTGTAGCAGGTTATCCATGCTTGTGAACACTGTAATCATGTCATTGAGGCCAATGCTAACAATAGGAGCCAAGATCATGGTACTATTTATTTATTTTTTTCTTGATGTTGTGATGAGGACACCCCTTCCAACGTGATAATCATGCCTATTGCACAACAAGACCAATGACTGGGGCTCGAACTGGTGAACTTAATTATCAAGTAAAGTCGTTACTAACGATTCATACAAGATATCTCCTCTTAATTAGGTGCTACTAACCAGTTGTTGCGATCTACTTGTTCTTAGGAATATGGGGGAGGAACCAGATTCACGAATAAGACTAGCAGTACCACATTGATGAAGTCAAAGCTCTTCACTTCAAAGGGCAATGGAGGCAAGTGAATACTTCATGGAATGATCTCGTCATCTACTTTCATATGTGTTTGGCCTTACCATCAGATTTAATCGGAGCTATGTAGAATAAGCAAAACAATGTTCACACCAAAAACTTAGGTAGCCTTTATTCACTACAACCCATTAGGGGTCCAAATAAACTAGGGTTTGCTCCCGCCACTTTGTTGATCGTTTCTCCTCCTATATAGACCCCTATAAGCCACCTTTTGTAACTTGCATTTTGTTTAGATGCAAGTTTAGCTTTAGCTACTTTCTTGTACTCACATGTGTCGGATAGATCACCCGGATACTTAATTTGGAACCCCAACTTTGTGTGAATCAGATTCATCTTTTGGCAAGTGTCGTGACTATTTCCTTGTCAACTTGTTCTTGTTTTTTTCTCTGATTGCTAGCAAGTTCAAGGCTATTCTTGGCAATGCAAGAAAAACAACAATTCGAAGTTGGTGTATCGGTTGCTAAGGTACGACACCCCTATGGTGTAACACCCGCGTTTTTAATCTAAAACCTCCATTTTAATTTAATCAAAGCGTAGTTCTTTTTCCCAACTTTGGCCCCAAAAATTCGAGAGTTAAGGACCGATTTCTTTGGGAAATTCATCCAAACATAAAACAGTACGACCACACGGGTAGAATGGGATGCCCCTGGCCGAGTAAGTAACTAAAACGTAAGTGTCTAGCATGTTGGCAGGTGAGGAGCACCGGTATGGTGGAGTTTACGGCAATCTCTTGCAGTGGGGATGTGTCGGGGGTCCATACGGTGGGGCCTGAGTAGATGAGGGCCTGAGCCTGGCCTGATGCTTGGTGGAGAGATTCCACCCATCTATGTGACACGGGACATTTATGGGTTGGTTACAGAAAAGTCTTGTAGTGAGCTCTCTTTTGTTGGCCATGTCTGATCCACATGTGTTCGGTAATGTGAGAAGTTCAAGACGTGTGGGTAAAGCGTGCAACCTCTGCAGTGTTTAGTAAAACTGTTTAAGCAACCATGCCCATGGTCATGGGCAGATGTGAAGTGTTTCTCATAGCGTAGTTTTGTTTTTTTTAAACTTCTTTAATGAAATGGTTTTGTGGGATGGGAACCGTTGCCAGAGTTTGCCTTTGTGGCGAATGGCTAACCTTCGTGGTTGGGAACAAGCCTGTGTGACTCGGGTTGTCATTTGGCACCAGGGTGTCGGTTTTGTGCCGAGACGACACAGTGTTGGTTTTGTGCTGAGACGGCATGGATTTTGGTTGTGCTGAGACGGCACAGTGTTGGTTGTGTTGAGACGGCACGGTGTTGAGTTGGGCATGAGACTTATGATTTCCTTGACAGGTTGTTGCAAAGCAACCTGGAAAATGGGGCGAGGCGTGGGTCTCGTCCCGAACTAAAATTTGAATCACTAGTGTTTTAAAACAAATTAATTAAAAATCTTGGTTCCGAAAGTAGCCTTAATCCTCCTTGCTTATAGCCTTGCATGTCATATTTTTTTCGGCTTGCTGAGTACACCGAGTACTCACCCTTGCTTATTTATATTTATAGAGTTAGCAGAAGGGTACCTCGACCCTTCTACTAATGCGTACTTTCAAGAGCAGGTTGAGTACGACTTCTCGGGGTTTCAGACCTAGTTTCCAAACATAGCCTGTGGTTCATGTTTGCTGTTTTTCTTTTTGTGTCTTTTACTCTATGTCTCCCACCGTTGTTTTCTATGCTTCCGCCTTTGTCATTTCTGCCTGTCTATGTTCCTACCAGCCTGGGGTATGTCCATGACGGTAGTATGTATGGGACCTCCCTCAAGGTTGTAATAAAGCTTTGTTATTTCTGATTTTTCATAATTATTCTGTGAGTACCAGCTTGTGTATCCTGGGACTGGTACTGTTATCACAGGTAATAATGTGACCTCCAGCCTATGTTGGTTCTTATTCCTGGACTGGTATAGTTTGGGGCGCCACATATGGTAGTTGTAGTCAGACTGCAAATGTTGACTCCTGTCCCAAATCGAAGCTGTTCGCCTCTCATCGAAAGACCATGAACTCCCGTTGCTACATCATGCTGCCCTGGTCACTAGAGTCCACAAGTTTTTAATTGGTTAATGCAATGTCCATTTACAATTTTTTGAACAAATACTAGTAACTAAAAGAGCAAATGATGTAGCACTTGACTAAACTATTTTAGTAGATATGTTAAACTATTTTTTACAAATCTAGACGCCTCACGCCCTCTAGAAGGACGTTTTTTTTAAAAAAAAATCACTCTTTCAAAGGGTGTTAAGAGATCTAAATGTTAATTTTCTAGTATAGTTTATTAACTTTATGATTTTATAATTTAAAAATATATCATATAAAGTCAGATGAAATCAAACTTTATATCAAAATTATTGAGCTAGAGAAGTTTGTAGTTAACAACCTTTTCATTTAAGATCGTTTAGCTATCAAAATATTAGTTACAAAATCTAAAATCGATTTTAACAAAATCTCAAAGCTACATTTTAAACAACATCGGATGAAGATAAACTTTATATAAAAGTTGTACATCTCAACGAGATCTATAGCTTTGTATTATTTTTTCATAAATAATTTGAAGTATCAAATAACCATTACTAGTTTTTTAGCAATTAAAACCAATGAAAAATATTTAAATAAAATAAAAAAATTGCATTTAGGCCCTTGACCTTATCTGAAGGGCGATTTTTTTAAAAAACACCCTCACCGTCTAGATTTGTAAATTTTAATATTTTTGTAAATATTTTTAATAAAAAATGTAAAAATAATAAAAATTCGGCGTGGTGTCGCGTATGTGTCACGTCGGGCAGGTCTTAATTTGTTGGCTTGCTGACCCAGCTAGCGAAATGAGTATATATGTTTGTGCTAATATTCTTTTCAACGGTATATTCATGAAAAAAAGTATGAAGAAAGGTTGAGTAAGCAGCATATTTCCAATTTGTTTTCGAAATTTAAATAGGAGTGAACTTTATTGAACTTTAGGACGTTATCTGAGAAACTCGTAATACCACGGCCCACGGGATTTCTACACTTTGACTATTATAAATATATGGGATGTTGTGGCATTCACTATAAATTTAAATTTTGTGAATTGAATTCACAGTGCACGGTCACCAGCCAAAAGAAAGTTTTGTCTAGTAAATTCTCCCCTGTATTAGTAGTCCTCTTGCCATTTCTTCTTCACTGTTTCCTACTTAACTGAAACCACAACAGCCCTCAGGCAACTACTTTCAAAAGAAAATTTGTACCCTTCATCAGAAATTTGGTACCAGACAGCTGTTGTTGGTAAGCAGGATCAGGAATCCTCCTCCTCATGCTGCTGCTGCCGAAGATACTCATGGATGGAAGAACGGAGGACACGATTAGGGATGAGATTGAGATCGGGAAGGACCAAGTTCGTCATCGGAGACCTATTGTTCCCGCTATCAAGCCACCTCCTTATGGCCTCTCCTTCATAGGTGAACCCGTCAGATGCCACTTGAGGATCTTTCATGATCTCCTGAAATATCAATATGTCGTCACACATGCACACTAGTAAAGTTTCATCATTGAACATTTCAACAAGAACATTGAAAAGGATAAGCGAAAAATTATCCCGAGTTTATTTACCATGAGGATTGGACAGATGAAAGGAGCAGGGGCGCAAACTTGTCCCGATGCCGGTGGGAAGAATGGCCAAGAAGAGGGCTTCCTCACGAGGGGCTCGACGACTCTCCACACCTCGTTCAAGAGATCGGGCCGTTTCTCCCTTGCCATTTCAGCGCAGCTAAGACCAAGGACAGCCAACTGCTTGGCTTCCTTGTAAGGCCAGTCACAGCGGATTCTTGTAAGACCAAGTATCAACTTGTGCAAGTTATCGCTTCCCAATGCTGCTGCAACATTCTTGGATAGATTCAAGGGGGGCATCCCGGTCAAGAGCCGTAGAATGATGACACCAAATGAATACACATCAGAGAGTGTTGTGAGCTCCCCGGTGGTGATGAGCTCAGGGTCCATGTACGGCAGCCTCTCCATCAGGTTCGGTGGACAGGTCCCGGGCTGCAAGAACAGGTTCGACAGACCAACGTTGCAGAGCCTGCTTCTGTAGCTGGCATCGATGAGGATGTTACAAGGCCTGAGATCACCATGGATCAAAGCAGTAGGCTTCTTGTTCGAATGGAGGAAAAGCAGAGCGCAGCAAATCTCCCCGATGATCTGTGTGCGGTTTTGCCAGGAGAGAGGCGTTGAACCATTCGCGCAAACGATGCGGTCTTCGAGGTTTCCGTTAGGTAACCATTCGTATACTAGAGCGGAGGTTTTTGAGCATACTCCGATGAATGTGATAATATTTGGATGCCTCCATTGACCAAGGATAGTAACCTGCAACAATCTCACATTACTAATATAATCAACTGACACCAATTAGTATCATAATATAACTTGACCAGGTTAATTTAATTACCTCTTGTTGAAATAAGCTCTCGGTGCTGGACAGCTTGATCGCCACCGCGGTATTGTGTATGATGGCTTTATATGTGCGGCCATATTCAGTATCACCAACCTTACCGGCATTGCTGAAATGTTCCGTTGCTTGTTCCAAGTCACAACGGGAGAAATTGAGAACGACATGTGTGCTGTGATCGCGCAACTCATTCACTTGTCGCACAGCATTGTCTCGTTCATGTTTCATCTGATCATACGCTTCATTACAAAGACATGGTTTATACATTGCTCTGCTAATTTATCTTTTAAATTCACAAGAAAAAGAATAATTGTCCTGGTGATGTACCTATCAGTTTCTCTTCTTTCTGAAGACGATCTGTTGATGTCTGGTGTTCTAACTCAGCAATCTTCTCTTCTAAAACGTGTCTCTTCATTTCTTCTTCCTACATGTAATTTTTTTTAATATAATTGGCAAAGTGTAAAAGAACAATAAAAAAACCTTAACTTGCTTTTCTCAACCCTCACCTGCACCCCACCGCCACCCACCACCACCACCACACACAAACATACCTAGACAGCGCAAGGCTTAGTCTAGGTATCGGAGCATAAATCATCAAACTAAACCCTTCTAAAAACATATATCGCCAAACTAAACATTAAAAGAAGTACAAGTATTTATAGTTCTACCCGGGACACATGAAAGAAGAAACATGAAAATTGGAACCCCAAAACTGTAATATTATTTTTCCAAATGGTGTTTTATTACACCTCTCTTCCAAAAATTATAGAAAATAAAAGGGGAAAGCATAACATATAAAATGGGAAATGTTTAAAGTAGAAAACATTCTACACCTCCACAAAAGTTTTTTCGACTAAAACGCAGTAGGCCCCTACAGTATGTATATTAATCTATACCTAATTAATAGGTATGGCTTCCCGTCAATTTTTTCATCCATCGTTAAAGCATGGGCCCGTGCGAAGCGATAGCGTCAAAGCGCTCGACCGATCTCCCGTCCGTCAAAAATTTTCATCCTAGGCAGAAGCGAGAAGTCACTACTATTAAACACTGAAATTTATTTTAACAAATTAAAAAGGTGAAAACAAAAACGGAACAATAATGAAACTACAGTTCAATTTTTCAGTTTTTAATAGTCCTGACCAATCTATACAACATTATTTTTCTTTTTCTTAAAGGAATCCAAATTTTGGTGTCAGATGGATAACAACAAATTAAAAAAGTGAAATTAAAAATGGAATCAAAATAGTATTAATGACAGATATAACGTGGAATTCGTGCCCAACTCAGACGTGAAGTCCAAAAAAAGTGGACGAGGGGGAGAAGAAAAGCTGGTCCAAAAATAACATAATAGAACATCCCCTTCTCGCAATACAAAAATTATACACGACACGCTACTCTACAGCACAACCAAAAAAACACGCACATGTGTGTCCTTCCACAAGATCGAAGACAATTCACGAAGTCATGCAAGTCCAAATCAGAAAACATCGCCATAAATCAAATCAATGGCAAAAGAGGATGCGCGAGCTTGAATCATGGCAGATCGGTATTCCGTCATCCGCCACCTCCTCCTTCCGATTCTGTCTCTCTTTCTTCTCGCTCCCTCTTCCTGCCACCAGCGAACGTAGACAACCCCACTGGCCTTGTTATCATCGGGACTTGGTGACTTCACACCAATTAGTCAATGTACAAGTAGTAGAAATTATAAAGTGTCATATTGCAGACTTTCTCAAATTAATTAGTGTGGAGATTATTAGTACCAGATACCCTCATGGCTAGCTTATCCGACTTACCATAGAGCATAGGTTAGGACTCATGATTATGTAAACCGGCTTATGACTTGGGTGTTACGTTACCATTGTAATAAGATAACGGATCATAGTCCAAAATTAGTAAGATTGAGAAGTCCGATATAGAGTGTGATTGGGTCTCCGACTTGTAAACCTATCCTTCAAGACTGTATAAGGAGGGTAGGACGTCCCTTGAGGGGCATAGCGAATATAGAGAATTAGATAGCGAAAATACACAAACACATGAGATCAAGAGATCAAGAGATCAATAAATCACTCGGCGGATCGAATCCCCGAAACAGGAGTAGGGTATTACCTCTCGAAGAGAGGGCCTGAACCTGTCTAAATTCCTTTTGCATACTAACCCATCGTGTTTGGCGCTTGACTGCTACCCCCAGATTCTTATTGCCGAAACCAAGTTTCGACAGTTGGCGCGCCAGGTAGGGGTCTGCGTCAAGTTTTCTTCTTCATCTCGCCGACTAGCGCGATGGGATCTTCATCAGACATCGATGACTTCGCTTTCCCCCCTGAGCAGGCGTTCCGCTGCGGCAGCCTCAACTTCATCACCGACAAATTCGGCAAGATTTCTCTCCTTGACTCGGATTCGGACCAGTCGGAGGGGGGGGAAACCACTCAGCACCGTTCGGGTTACCAAACGACGCCAAGATCTATTACAATTTTACATCTTCCAAGTTGGAATCGATCCACTTAGGAGAATCTTCTTCATCATCGTCATGTTGCGGTCCAAGCTCCAGGGAAATTGCCGTCATGGTTCAGCCGCTCGGACCGTGCTCATCTACTGAGATCGCTGATTACCTCAGCTCTTCTGACTTCGACGACATCTACGACATCGTCTTCACCGTCGGTCGTCTTCACCGTCGCCGACTGGTTTCTTCGCCTCCACGGTTGGTGTGCTCCGCTGCCGTTGCTGATGGCAACATCGTCTTCACCGTCGGTCGTCTTGGTCATCGCCGACTGGTTTCTTCGCCTCCACGATGGCGACATCGTCTTCACCGTCGACTGGTTTCTTCGTATCCACGCCACCTCTGCCGTCATCGGTAAAAATACCAAAGAGCTAAGTCATCATTAATTTTCTTATTTATATGATATTTTCTTTTTTCTCTGCCTCACGACATCAACTGGTCCTCCGTTGAGCAGTGAGTCGGAGGCTACAGATGTTATATCATATTTTTGCAATAATTTTTATAATGTTTATCTCGATTGCTTGCGAAATAATTCAAGTAAAAAAGTGCCGATCGAGTTATGAAACTCTATTTTCCTATGCTTTTCGTTTGGTTTGTCGATGGATAGTTGCCCTTGGGCCGAATCCTAGCACCCGGGGACTCGTTGGATGGAGTGTATAACGCAAGGTGCTAAGTATTACTCGGAAGAAATCAAAAGCATAGAGATAAGATAATTTGTTTTCTGCTCTAAACAATTATGAAAGTACCCGAGCAGTAAATTCTGATATGTGAAACTTTGTTCCATTGATGATGAATTCATGTCAATGACTAGTCAGGCAGAGTGTTTAAACATGAGGAGTCATCTACTCGGGGAAATCAAAACCAACAAGAGGAGAAATACATACTTATAAATATTTTAAAAAGCTTGAATTTTCCTCGAGTACTATATTTGCATCAGATACTATTCATCCTACATGTTTATACTGCAGGATTGATCAATTATACATCACCGCCGGCCTGCCTTCGTCGTCGCCGACTGGTATTTCCGCCTACACGGTTGATTGGTGACATCACCGTTGTTGGGTGTCTACGACTTCATCGTCGGCCTGTCTTTGCCGCTGCCGACTGGTATTTTCGCCTACACGGTTGATTGGTGACATCATCGTTGTTGGGCGTCTACGACTTCATTGTCAGCCTGCCTTCGCCACCGCCGATTGGTGTTTCCACCTATACGGTTGATTGGTGACATCACCGTCGTTGGGCGTCTACGACTTCATCGTCGGCTTGCCTTCGCCGCCGCCGACTGGTGTTTTCGCTTACACGGTTGATTGGTGATATCATCGTTGTTGGGCGTCTACGACTTCATCGTCGGCCTACCTTCGCCGTCGCCGACTGGTGTTTTCGCCTATACGGTTGATTGGTGACATCATCGTTGTTGGGCGTCTTTCTGCCTACACGGTTGATTGGTGACATCACCGTCGTTTGGCGTCTACGACTTCATCGTCGGCCTGCCTTCGCCGCTGCCGACTGGTGTTTCCGCCTACACGGTTGATTGGTGACATCATCGTCGTTTGGCGTCTACGACTTCATCGTCGGCCTGCCTTTGCCGCCGCCGACTGGTATCTTCGCCTACACAGTTGGTTTTCACGTCACCGTTGTTGGGCGTTTATGTTTTCATCGTCGACTAGTTCTGTTGCCTCTACTTCGCAAGCTTCATCACTTCACCAACCACGACGTCTCCAAGAGCCTCAACATGGCATCCTCAATGCGTATCTTCACTTAAGTAATGGCTACTCAATAACAAGCTATAGTTCTTGGCTCTATGATTAGTTGTTTCCCAACTAAGCATAGAGTCGGGAGCTACACAAATACAAGACTCAAAATCTTCGCTGAGCAAGCTTTCTACTTCAGCGACTCCAACATTTTCACCGATAACTTTGGCTCTCAGTTGATGCTACAGTCTACTTCAAGTTTTTCAAATGTCAAGTTCAAGATTTAATTTATATGTCATGGAGTTTGGAGTTCTTCGCCACACACATGCTAGCGTCAAGGAAACTACTTAGGCTTCGATATCTTCTCAACAGTTTGATGGATTATTATCATTGATGTTACCATCGGCACCTTCGTCATTGGCATTATCTTCATCTTCAGTCAACTGCTGTCAACCAAGTTCTTTGCTTCAGGAGTTTGGGCTTCGTCAACACTAAAATTTAACTGGGACATCAACTCGCCATCTTCATCAACATCTTGCCATGTCTCTTCGGCTTTACCTATTCTGCTACTGTTGACGGACAACTTTGTCTCTACAACCAGCTGTTATCTCCTGCTGCGGGTCATCATCACCATCGGTTGCGTCTGTTACAATTGATGGCCTATCACGCCGCAGCTAATTAGCATTTTCGTCTTCATCGTCCTACTATCTCCGTCGTTGCCGACTGGTGGTCTCGCCATCATTGCTGGCCTACGTCGTTGCTGCTGATGTGCGTCTTCATCTTCAACATCGACTTGCCTTGGTCGCTTCCGACTGAAAGACAAGCAACATGCCCAGGGGCTTGCTAGCTCTATCACGAGGATCATACTTTCAATTTGGACTTATTCTGGCTATATGAGACATGAATACATGGCCGCGAGCTTATCTCTTATATTCATGGTCTGGATCAATCATTATTTCCTACAAGGGTCACAAGCTGAGTTCTTGCGCCAGTCGGGATTTAATTATCAAATCTATTTTGGTGCATCCCATGAGGGATAACCATTCAGATCAGAAGATGAAGTGGCGGGGAAGACGCCGACGCTTCAATAATTTTTAGGGTATCGGTAGGCTTTCTCGTATTTGGGCCGAGACCCATGAGAGGCCTACAGCCCATTATTCAGGTGTGGCTAGATACGTGTCTCTAGGGACTTGAGCAGATTTGCCTTGGCAATTTGCGCGTATCTTATTGCCCAATGTCTTCAAAATCCCTTCATACAGCATTTACACAACTTGTTGAAGGTTGGTACGATGCAACTTGGAAGGTGACAAAAAGTAAAATTTTTTATAACCGTCCTGGTAACTTTTTTATAGGTTGCACGAGCTGTTTGGTTTTTACAAAGCATTTGATTACCTATTATATCAATGCTATTTTGCCACCTTGGTGTGCTCTTTTTTAAGACCAATATTATGGATAGAGCTATTTAATATTTTGGTCATACTTTTCAGATGACTGATAAATTATGAGTTTATTAACTTGGATTTTCTATTCTTGAGGTTGGCTGTCTTGTATGCTCCAAGAGGACTCGGGCATAATGACTCGGATAAGCATGAGCTTGCCAGTACTCGGATTCATTATACACTATGCCTTGATTATAAGGATATGTGTCATATGATTTTTTATGATTGCTTTTGGCTTAGGCTAGGCATTTATTTAACTCGGAAGAGTATGATTATTATAGTTCTTGACTATATGCTTAGTTTGTTTAACTAAACACATAGTCGGGGGCTACACCTAATTAGGTGCATCAGTCGATGCACCTAAATATCTATTTTTAAGAAATTTTTTGAGATGTTTTCAGCCCTTCACAGCCTTTCTATTGGATGATAAAGCACTCGGGAGACTCAGGCAGAGATGATGGAGGCACTCGGCGATAGAAGCACTCGGCTAGGGAGTCATTCGGCTGTGTGTGATTCTGGTTCGAGGCAAAGTTATCTCGTCGACTGTGAAGGTCTCGGGGGCTACTGTGGAGATTATTGGTACCGGATACTCTCACGGCTGGTTTATCTGACTTACCATAGAGGATAGGTTAGGACTCATGATTATGTAAACCGGTTTATAACTTGGGTGTTACGTTACCATTGTAATAAGGTAACGGCTCATGGTCCAAAGTTGGTAAGATTGAGAAGTCCGATATAGAGTGTGATTGGGTCTCCGACTTGTAAACCTATCCTCCAAGACTATATAAGGAGGGTAGGGCGTCCCTTGAGGGGCATAGCGAATATAGAGAATTAGATAGCGAAAATACACAAACACAAGAGATCAAGAGATCAAGAGATCAATAAATCACTCGGCGGATCGAATCCCCGAAACAGGAGTAGGGTATTACCTCTCGAAGAGAGGGCCTGAACCTATCTAAATTCCTTTTGCATACTAACCTATCGTGTTTGGCGCTTGACTGCTACCCCCAGATTCTTATTGCCGAAACCAAGTTTCGACAATTAGAGAGCTAGGTGGAGGAAAAGATAGATTGGAAAACAATCTAAAACCTCTACGATTACCCAAGCCATCAACTCAGTGGGTCTCGACCTTCGCTGCCCTCGGCGGATCGAGCTCGGCCTCCTCCTCCTCTTCTCTTCAGCTAGGTGCGAGATCTTCTGATGGAAGGTTGTGACTAGATCCAGTTGAACAAAAACTCAAAGCAGTAGCGACAGGTACGAGTCTCCTTTTCTTGCTTCTTAACGGCTCAATGACTCACTGATGTGATTCTTTCCTATTAGGGAATGGCTCTTAAAACCAACATTAAATTATCTTCACTCATTGTAGCGCACGGATATTTTAAAATTGGATGATGAACATATGATGCGGAAAAAACAAATCGAGCGCTTGATGCATTCCATGGACGATGGACGAAGTCTAGCAGACTATTGAAAAAATCGATATTTTTAAGTAGGTAGGATTGTTTCTTATCGTTGTCCGCAAGACATGACAAATTAAAATTTGCGCGCTATCTGTCATACTACGCGTGACACGATCGGTTTGTATGTGAGTCTGTGTACGATTTTAGAAAGGGGAGCGCGCGCTTCGCCACGCGAGAGTTGAGAAAGAGTGAGCATTATGAGAATATGAGTATATCAATATGCAATATGCAATAGTGGTTTTTATCCATCCTGATCATTTTCGATCAATACTTAGCCCAATAAAGAATTTATCTGTCTTGTAACAATATTAATAATAGTAATATACATGTTTAACTGTATCTTTTAGCATTTAAGGGTTTCTTTTACCCGTAGCGAAGCACATACATTTTGCTAGTTATATAAAAAGAAGAAAAAGGTTTGCGTAAAAAGAAGGAAAAACTAAAATACAACCCCGCATGGGAGAACATAATCTAATAGAGTCTAACCAATCAAAGATCTGATGTTGATTGGCATTAGTTTTTTCTTTGGGCGTGGAAAGAGGTTTTCCATTACTCATTACTTGAACCATCGTCACGGGTTAGTTGTGATAGTCTATTGGTATTATTGTTATTGTTATTGGTAAACCTTGTTTGTCCACATAAAATAAGTATAAGAATTAAAGAAAACATGAAATGGAACTCCTTACATGTTCACAAGCTGAAATTTATAAAAATATTTAATAATATGAAAATTATTTTGTACAAAACATGTTAAAATATGAAAACACATTTTTTTGTTAAAAAATACACTACAAGAAATTTGGCTATACGTGATGGTTTAATCGTGACCTTCTACCAAATCATCACAAAAGGTAGTCATCTGTGATGGTCCAAATCTATGGTGATGGATATATGATGATTGGTTAAATTATTATCATACCTGGACGTCACGGATCATTTTGACACCTCCGTAATCATCCATGACGGGTTCATTGGAAGGTCACAGATCCAACCATGCTGATGTGAGCGTCCACGTAGTTCCAACGTGTCATGTTGAGTGGCGCTGGGCTGGTGGGACCTACCGATCGGTGGGAGATGTAAATGAACAGGTGGGTGGAAGGAAGGAGGTAAATGTGCAAAAAATTATTGCGAAAGGTCACAGATCCAACCA
Source organism: Oryza officinalis (assembly GCA_008326285.1). Taxonomy (NCBI): domain Eukaryota; kingdom Viridiplantae; phylum Streptophyta; class Magnoliopsida; order Poales; family Poaceae; genus Oryza; species Oryza officinalis. Next base: position 30,465,384 of record BDMV01000003.1, on the reverse strand, counting down.
TGCTGATGTGAGCGTCCACGTAGTTCCAACGTGTCATGTTGAGTGGCGCTGGGCTGGTGGGACCTACCGGTCGGTGGGAGATGTAAATGAACAGGTGGGTGGAAGGAAGGAGGTAAATGTGCAAAAAATTATTGCGGAAGGTCACAGATCCAACCATGTCGATGTGAGCGTCCACGTAGTTCCAACGTGTCATGCTGAGTGGCTCTGGGCTGGTGGGACCTACCGGTCGGTTGTAAATGAACAGGTGGGTGGAAGGAAGGAGGTAAATGTGCAAAAAATTATTGCTGCTGGGAATTGAACCCTGCACCTCACGGTTGGGAGAAATGGGACTTAACCACTAGGATATTGACTCGTTTGTGCACAATATGTATATGTTGTTTCTTTAGTCCTATTCTCAAACATATATTTCTTTACTCCTTTTCAGTTTCACCAAGAGGACGACCGTGTCCAGATCTGGGCGCCTGTCCCTGTACGCGACGGCTGCCCCAGTCCGCGTCGGGCGCCCCTGTCCTCGTCGGGCGCCGCTGTCCGCACCGGCTGTTCGTGTCCTTGGCGGCTGTCCCTGTCCACGCCGGCAGCCCTTGCCCTCGCCGGCTGCTCCTGTCCGCCCCGGCCGTGTCGTCCCTATCCGCAGCGGCTGCCCCCTGTCCGTGCCGGGCGCCCCTGTCCTCGCCGACCGCCGCTGCCCTCGCCGGCTGCTCCTATCCGCGCCAGCCACCCTTGCCCTCGCCGGCTGCTCCTGTCCACGCCGGCCATGTCATCCCTGTCCACAGTGGCCACCCCTATCCACGCCAGCGGCCCCTAGCCGCACCGGTCGTCCCAGTGGCTGGCAGTGGTTGCGCAAGCGGTGAAGAGGATACCGAGGAACAGCAGCGAAAACGGCTCTGTCAAGCCCCTCCCCTGTTGCAAGGGATCCATCATCGCCCACCGTCTTACCTCGACTAATTTGGATTGGTATGGATTTGGATACGCAATTTAAATTAGTGTTGTACTTTGTTAGTTGATGTAGTGGCTGCAATTATAGGTTAGATTGATCTATATATTTTTTGCAATTTTTTATGTAGATGGACAAACGTTGGATTCATGGTGCTCTGTTTACCCCTCAGTATATTTATGGTGTCCGATCTTTTATGAACTTTGTTAAAGAGAGGTTTTCTGAGTCTGAGAAGATTTTGTGCCCATGTCAACGTTGTCTGAACAATAAATCTTTAGAGCAAAGTGAAGTGGAGAGGCACCTACTGCTCAATGGCATGTCCAACACATATACCAAGTGGATAGATCATGGAGAGGACAGAAATATTCATGTTTTGGAGGAAGTAACAGTAGTTGAGAATGTAAATGTTGATTCTTTTGTACCTGAGCACACCAATGATGATTGTGGACTTGATGAGATGTTAGGGGAACTCGTCAGGTCTGAACAACATAGAAATGAGGCTAGACCTGAAGATGGAAACGAGGGTGCCGCACCACATTTCGAACAGCTGATTGAAGAAGCTAAGCGGGAGCTATATCCTGGTTGTATGAATTTTACAAGGTTCACATTAGTAATCAAGATGCTTCATGTGAAGTCATACTATAGGTTCACTAACTCAGGATTTTCTGCAATTATGAAGCTCTTGTCAGAAGCTTTCCCACAATTCAATACTATTCCAAAATCATATGACGAAGCAAAGAAAATGTTACGTGAGTTAGGACTTGGTTATGAATCAATTCATGTGTGCCCCAATAATTGTGTGCTATTTAGAAAGGAAAATAAAAAAGGATAGTTGTCCAGTTTGTGGGGCATCAAGATGGAAAGATCCTGAGAGGAAGAAGGTTCCAGCAAAAGGATTGCGGCACTTTCCATTGGTCCCCAGGCTGCAAAGGATGTTTGTTTCCAAGAAAAGATCAGAGGAAGCACAATGGCATAGGTTGAAGAGGAAACACAATGAGAAGGAAATGACCCATCCTACAGATGGAAAGGCATGGGAAGATTTTGACAACCACTGGCCTGATTTTGCTGAAGTTGCACGGAACATAAGACTTGGACTTGCCACAGATGGTTTCAACCCTTTTAGCAACATGAGTTCATCTTATAGCATGTGGCCTGTTTTTGTGATTCCATACAACTTACCACCTTGGGCATGCTTGGATGAATCTAATTTCATGATGGCTTTGTTGATTCCCGGTCCTCGTTCACCGGGGAAGGCCTTTGATGTTTTCTTGCAGCCTCTTGTAGAAGAATTACTTGAGCTATGGTTTGGTGTGGATACTCTTGATGCTATCATCGGAAAAGATTTTAAGCTTCGTGTTACAGTGTTGTGGTACATTCATGATTATCCAGCACTAAGTACCCTATCAGGCCATACCACAAGTGGCTACTTTGCTTGTCTTCATTGTGACAAAAATTCTTTGTCATATGCCATAAGGAGCAAGCTATGTTATATTGGGCACTGTCGTTTCCTTCCGAGTGGTCATCGTTTGTGCAGGGTCAATGAATTTGCATCCCTCCATGGTAGTAGTGCGAAGCCAACTAGTTTCACCACAGAAGAGCTGCTAGAAGAATTGGAAAAGGTTAGTGATGTTAGAGTAGGACAGAAAAGGAAGCGTTCAGGCAATCGTGTTCCAATTTGGGGCAGAAGGAATTGTTTGTGGGACTTACCATATTGGCCAACTCTGAAGCTTAGACACAATCTAGATGTCATGCATATTGAAAAAAATGTGTGTGAAAGCCTCCTGGGTACCATTCTGGACATAAAAGGGAAGTCAAAGGACACAGGTAATGCAAGGCTCGATCTAGCTGATTTGGAAATTAGAAATGAGTTGCAATTACAGGATAGTGGAGATTCATATGACATGCCCAAAAGTCAAAGAAGACTCAATTTTGTAATTTCTTGCAGGAGGCCAAGTTTCCAGATGGATATGCTTCAAATATACAAAGATGCTTAAATCCTGATTCAATCAAGTGGCAAGGCCTGAAAACTCATGACTGCGACATTTTGTTGCAAAGGATTATACCAGCTGGGCTGAGAGGGCTGTTGGATGATGATATATATATCAAACACTTGCTGAGTTTGGCAAATTTTTTAGGGAATTGTGCAGCCAAAAACTGAACAAAGATATCTTGGCTCGAATGAAGACTGAAATACCAGTCATATTGTGCAAGCTTGAGAAAATCTTTCCCCCTGCTTTTTTTGATGTCATGGTTCACCTTGCTGTCCACTTGCCTGATGAGGCCATGCTCCGTGGACCTGTGCAGTTTGGGTGGATGTACCCAATTGAAAGACGCTTGTATACATTGAAAAGGTCAGTCAGGAACAAGGCACGCCCAGAAGGCTCAATTGCAGAGGCTTATGTGGCAGATGAAGCCCTCACATTTTGCTCTAGATATATGGATGATGTAGAGACAAGGTTTAATCGACTCCCAAGAAATGTTGAATTTTCAGATCAATCAGCCTATACTGTTGATGTTTTTGGGCATGGTGTTAATCTTATTGGTGCATGTGATATTTCATACTCTGAGGAACTTGATAAGTTGGCTTGGTATGTTCTCCATAATTGTGATCAGGCTGAGAAGTACATAAAGTATGTTCTAAAATATTCTCTATTTTGTATATTACATATGTTTCTTAATTATTTTCAGATTATCAACTTACTGATTTTTTTTATTTTTGAGTTACAGAAAGTTTGAAGATGAATTAATAGAAGCAGGGGTGCAGGCTGTAGACCTTGGAAGAAGAACAGAGCATGCATTTTCGAGTTGGTTCAGGAATTATGTTAGTATCTATCTTATTCTTATCTTAAATTATTAGTTATCTTGTAGATAACTATCTTGGCGCTGAGACATTTCTTTTTTGCAGATGTGGAGGTTAAATGCATCAGAAGTAGTAGATGATGATATATTTGCCCTAGCTTGTGGCCCTGACCTTAGAGTTAGATCATACTCCTGTTAACGATGAAATTTGGTAAATCATGCATTGGATTCAGAGTTAAAGCCGAAGCCGATTGGAGGAGATAAGCGATTACAGAAACAGAGTATGAATCGGCTGCAAGCCAAATCGGCTATGGTGTGCATCGGCTGAAACAGAATCGGACAAGGATAGCCGATGTAGCCGATTCCGATAAGGAGATGGCAGGATCATTGTCGGGTTCGGTTGGTGTGCTTCATGAGGATTGCCACGTGCGGATTGAGTCCGAAGAAGGCAATTGTATCTATTAATTAGAATATTTGTTAGTTTCCTTTTATCTTTAGGAAAGTGTGTTTAGTGTCCCTTAAGGACTTTATGTTTTTCTTTTATCTTTACGAAAGTTTCTTTCTTGTCCTACAAGGACTAGTATCTTCCCATGGGTATAAATATGTACACCCGGGGTTATTGTAATCTATCAACTCTCGATCAATACAATTCGGCGCATCGCCACCTTTTACTCTGTTACGGTTTATTTATCAACCGGCGGAATTTGGCACCTGACGCGGGGCTGCATCGGCTGTCGATCTCCGGCGAAGGGGTAAGTCCAATGTTCCGTCGGTTCAGGCAATTGTATCATCTACGTCGGTGTCGTTCAAGGCTGCATTAGTACATTTGACCTCTTGGATTGCTCTGGTTTGGATAATATATTTGCCTGGCTATTTATCATATGTCTTCTGTTAATCTAGTATTAGCATCTCGATTTAGTTTTATCGGCTGCTTCTCGTTTTAGGGTTTCTGCCGGTATCGGCTAAATCGTCTTGCTAGATTAGATTAGCTTAGGCATCTACCACCCTGAAAATCAGTCAAGGGCTTGATCATCTAGATACTGTATTTCTTTACATACTTAGTGCTACATCAGTTGAGTTTGACCTACTAAGTCGTGCTTAGAATCATGAGTCTCTAGCCTGCTTTTTGATTGCCGATAAGGGTTTCATCGGGGTTTCAGCTGATGAGTTATCTGGACGTTGCATCGGCTTATAAGGATTGCATATAAGTTGAATTTAGCCGATGACAATAAAGGTTTCACTATTTAATCTAATCTTGTGGATTTTATGGCATTGGATCTATGTTAGATTCACTTCATCGGCTATGCTATGAATATATATAATCTCTCTCTTGAGATGTTTTTAGACATAAGTGATTTATACTGTCTCGGCGCCCTGTCCGATCTATCCCAATCACTTAGTTTAAATATATTTTGAGATTTTGATTATGTATCATTGATATCTACAGCCGATCGAGTATGTCTAACTTTTGTTTCACTTTATCAAGTCATTGCTGATCTAATGCATATTGTCATCAGCCGATTGTCTCTTTGTCAAGTGTCAGAATCTACATTGAACACATAGCCGATAGCTCAAAACCCTATCGCTATCGGCTGTTATCAGGATCGACTGGAATTACTACATCGGCTATGTTGGCCGATCGGTTCTTTGATCTGTCGTTTGTATATCTTGTCAGTTGCAGGATCAAACTGACTGGCACGCCCGCATCTCACCAAGATTTGGACCTGCACTGGAGCTAAGCAGATCTCCCAGGCCAGTGTGTGTTTTTTGCATCAACAACTCCACATGTGTTGTCAATGGTGTGCGGTACTGCACCGTCGAGCGTGACAAAAACAAGAAGACACAAAACTCCGGGGTGGCCTGTGCAAGCTCATACAGAAGTGAGATGATTGATTTTTATGGTACATTGAAAGAGATTATTGAGTTAGAGTACCATGCCAAGCATGATGGTACAAAAAGAACTGTTGTTCTTTTTAGATGTGACTGGTACAAATTGGATGGTAAGAATACTGCAGTAAAGGATGATGGGTTTTGTAAAAGCATCAATATTGGCAGCTTGTGGTACAAGAAAGACTGTTTTATTTTGGCAACTCAAGCTACATAGGTTTTCTATTTGCCAGATATTAAGAATGGAACAAACTGGCGGATTGTCCAGACATTTAAGCATCGTCATTTGTACAATGTGTCTGAAATAGATGGTGTCGTATCCACTGCTGCACCCTATCAAGAGCAGACATGTGCTGTGGACACTGGCAGAAGACCAGAAGTTTCTGAGATCTTACCTGACATGCCTTTGAATAGAGTTGATGAGGCTGGTCTTCTTGTTGATGCTGCTGAGGTTGCTCGACTTAGAAAGGAAAATGAATCAAAGACTACTAGTGAAGATGAAGAGGGTGACGAGGTAGAGGATGACACACTGATGGAGTACTTGAGTGAAGAAGAAGCTGTCCCTGTTGAGGTTGATAGTGATGATGAGTAGTTTAGCATTTGTCATGTATTATTTGTAATATTTTCCATGTTTAGTACTGGAGTACTAGTGAACTTATCATTTGTCATGTACTAGTTAAGAGCCCATATCTGCAAGGAACAAGACATTTCAGTTTGGATTTATGGCCATATTATGTAATATTTTCCATGTTTCGTTTGGAAGCTGCCTCTGGTTTTGTTGCTAGGCACATGTGACATCAACATGTAATATATGTTTGAATCATGAGAGGAATGTTTGGATTTACGACCATATAGGCCCCTGTTCCCAGCAACAATATAGTTCTGTTCGTTTGTTCTTGTGCTTTTTATTTGTGCCCCTATGCTTTTTATTTGTTCCTCTAGAAAGACATTTCTCAATTGAGGCAAATTCTTGTAGAAAGAGTCCTGTGTTTATAGTGCTATTTATTTGTTCAATCAGCATCAACCTGAGAGTCATGTGTTCTGCTTGAACATGCATGTAGTCATTGAGGTCATCATACCTAAGAACCATGCAAGGTTTAGATACCTCAGAGCACAGGTAAGGCCCTATGATAGAGGCAAAATTTCTGAAACATCAGAGCACATGGACAGCTTCTGTGAAAATATGCCTAAGATGAGGCTAAATTTCAATTCAACTTGCACATATAGATTTTGCAAGTGACAAAAGGTTCAGATTTTGCAAGTGACAAAAGGTGCAGATTTTGCACACATGTATTCCAGCTCAAGTGAAAAAAGGTACAGATTTACATGGTTGAAGGACATTGGCATAGTCTGAACTACATATTACATGGTTGAAGGACATTGTCATAGTCCCAACTACAAACACAGAAATTCAACCATCAGTTAGTACAGGCTGGACACCTTCTCCAGCAGCTACATAGGATCGGTCCTTTGCATTCAGCTTGGTCTCTTTCTCCAGCAGCTACTTCTCTTTCTCCAAAAGCTGCTTCTCATACAGTTCACTGAGTGTTCTCAGTTTATTGGCGGCTTCTCTTTCTACAGCAGCTTCCCTCTTCAGGGCACGTACATTAGAGAAGAAGAATATCTTCTGGAAGTTACATTGTAATTCTCAGTACTGAATTCCATCCGCCACATAGTTCAGAAAAAAGTCTGAATGGTATATAAATGAGCACACTGGAATCAATGTATTAAGAGCCTGAGAGATCATACAAAGCGGAGCAAAAAAACTGCTTGATTGAATAAACAAACAGCTGAAAAGGGTGCCCTTGCCGAAGTATCCCATTGAGCTGTGCACTTGTGCCTTTTCAACTAATAATTCTGACACTGCTCGAAGCCGATAACATAAAACCACCTCTGGTTCAAATTCAACTAAATTATTTGTGTCAAATTCTTCACCAATTAACAGTACACAGGTATGAAAATCTATCATACGAAAATCTATCATCATGTGACATAAACTAGTAGGCGCTGCACAAGGGACAAGTGAGAAGAGACAACAACAACCGGCGGGGTAGGGGATGGGGGCCCGAATAGCTGGATCCAGCATCGCCGCCATGGCTTGTCGAAGAAACAGAGCTCCCTTCAGCCATGGCGTGGGGCTGCAAGCGCTGCGAGTTGCGGGGGCAGGCACCGCGGGGTGCTCCGGCAACAGCGGCCGCGCGGCTGCAGGTGGCAGTGGCCGCGGGCTTGTGGGCGTCTTCCCTCCTCCCGTGCCTCTACTCCGGCGACCGCGCCGCAAGATGCGGGGGCCGACGACGCGAGCTGATGTCCGTCGTCCCTCCTCCTGCGTGGCAGCTCCGGCGATCGTGGGCTGCAGTCGCCGCGGACTCGTCGGTTGAGGGGAAGAAAGGGGACGGAGAAAGAGGATGGGGCTGATCTGTTTTGACCGACTTAGGGGAAGGAACGGAGTAATTTGCAGATCAATTTTTTCATTAAAAAAATATGAATTCTAGAAAACAGGATAAATTTAAAACAAAATGATGCCATTTATTTGCACATCATCTCCTATTTTGAAGACAGGATAAATTTAAAACAGGATAAATTTATTTGCTGGATATTTTGACCAAATTTCAAACCTTTTGTAATTTTGAACAAATTTTATCAAAATTTGAAGAATTTCCTATCATTTCATACATGAGTGATCGATGTAGTCACAACAAGCAGTAGCCGATCCACATGACAGAGAGTATTTCAAGGATTACTATATATATACATCATTGGGTACTTATATAGGACAACACGATGGACTACAAGTTATTTGGTACTTTCTATATATGAGCTTTAACACCAAATCAACTACACTAAGCTAGATAACTTTGAGTTGAACACTTATGAAATCATCAACGATTACTATAGGCTATGTGACACGTATATATACCACAACATCAAAGTGGCATTGTTTAGAAATACCACAACATCTTATTCGATTACTAGACATGAACGACAACGGGTTAATATAGAATCTTCATCCAACATGAATGACAAATGTCCTCTTTGAAGAATCTTTTTTGGCTAACCCTTGCTCCCATCTCTTTTTGGTTGTACAATGCCTTATGTCTCATAGGCATCCAACCCTTGCTTTTTTCGCTAAAGGATATGACTGAATTGAGAGATTGAGCGACATGAAGTTTTTCTTCTTCATTTCATCATGGATGGGATATCGTCGCCATTTCTATTGTCAACGAGTACCACAACGACAACTAAGCAAGAAATGTGACCGATCGATGTAGATTATGTTCCAGGAGCACTATACATACATAAATAGGTAGTAACCACAAAATCAACACACCAAAATCACCCCTAAGCTTGTCACACGATCAAGAGTCACCACAAAATCAACACACCAAATCACCCTTAGCTTTGCACACCAAATTAGTCTTATATAGCATAACACAATGGTGTTGATTGATCTATGTAGATAGAGAACCTCTAGGGGTTAGTAGAAGTTATTTTGTACTTACTATATATATAATCACCACCAAAACAAATTTTGTCAACTAAACTTTAAAATATGTCCTATTATAGATCACCTTTGGACTTATATAGATTATTAGGCTGAACATGTCCTATTAAGTACTATTAGTGTTTCATAAGAGGGGGCATTAGTGATTTATATATATATTACCGGGCCTAAACAATTTGATAGGTAAACTTATGTCCTATTATAGATCACGTTTGGACTAATATAGATTATTGGGCTTAACATGTCCTATTAACTATTAGTGTTTCATAACAAGGGGCGTTAGTGATTTATATAGATTACCGGGCCTAAACAATTGGATATCTAAACTTTAAAATTTTGATTATTCCTTAAATAAGTAAGTACATTGTAATCCAAATTTGGTTATTATCCAGCACTATTTTGTTATTTTGATATGTAAGAAAAAAATATTAGAACCATTTCAAGGAAAAAAAGGGCCCCCTAAACAGATTACGCACGCCGTGAAAAATTCGGCCTTCGGCGGGAATTCTGAACAGAGTATGCGTGCACCCTGAAAATTTCACGGCGAACGCGCCTTCCCAGCTCCAATATTTGGCTGAGATTTTACCATTATGTCCCGCCATCCTGGACACCACTACATCCCACAAATAAAACGATGGGGATATTTTGGTAATGTGCACCGCCATATATAATCCGGCTCTGGGGTCTCGCAGGCAAGGGCGCCACCAAATCCCCCAATCCTCCAATTCGCGTAGCAAACGCCGCCGCCATCCTGCAATCCTGCAGGCACCACCGATGTCGCCGAAGAAGAGGGGCAGGAAACCAGCGAAGGGGCCACGGCGGGGAGACCATGTTGAAGGTGAATGTCTCTCCTGCACCTTCTATTTTGGGCGATCTAATTTTGGCGGAGGGGGATGTGGCTGCATGTGCCCCATGAGCTAGAGTTGTCCCTCCTCTGCTCCGTGTTTCGGTGATGTACCTTGTTGTAGGGTCGGTGTAGGAATCTTGTGATAGCATCTTGTGTAGGCATTTGTTTTTATTTTCTTTGTTGGCTTAACCCATAATTCTCTATTATGATTTTCGAGTACATTAACGAAACTCTTTCTTGTTAATTTTCAGAGTGGTAACATCTGTGGGGTTCTTTAACCTGAACTGTTAATTTCTTATAGGTGCTGCGGCTATGGATTCGAAGAGGCCACCACGGGGAAGCCAGATTGAAGGTAAAGTGTCTCTCATGCAGCTTCTATTTTGGGTGATCTCTGTTTTTACGAATCACAACTGTTTACTATTCTGGGTTCTCCTTTAATTAAAAATAGTAATTGTCAGCTTAAGGTATATGTAGGCGTGAGATTAGAAATGGAGGGTCCTGACAGGAAAGATAATTTGCATGCTCAGTAAATAAATGTTGTTTTCATATAATAGTTTTTGCTTTCCAATTTGTTTACATTATCAAAACTAAATTTAGAATTCTGTAGAACGAACTATCTGAAGGTTGTAAATGTCCAGTCGGTTGCCCTTTTAAATGCAAATTTAAAATGAGAAGATCAATTCCTAGGGATTGTATGTTTGTGGTCCTCACAATATAAATTAATTTACAAGTGAGTTCTTTTCAGTAGAACATGCTGACATCTGCACTTTTTGTTCCTTCTCATTGCAGAACCTCCGCTCAATCCTTATTTACTTCTACGGATGAGAACGTGTATGCGCAACAACACACGCATGCAGCAACTAGGACTTCCTGTGTTATCTCAACTGTTTGAGCACACTACTATTTCTCCATAAAAGCAGCAGCAGCAGGACACAGAAATCTCTGGTTCGGAGTACAATGGTGAAGATGAGGCTAACAGTGATGCCCATCTAAGTGATGATGACCTGGAAGCTCCTACTTTATCATCTATGGTGCTAGTTATTCCATAGTATCAAATCTTAATATGTGGTTTGTATGCTAATTGCATCTAATATTTATCTCCCATTCTGTATGTTTGATTGGTTATTTGTAGAAGAAGACAACAACAAAGAAGAGGAAGAGAGGTGCTGAGAAGGAACAACCTAGGATGCAATCTAGTGTTGTCACAAGGGGAATGAAGAATCGTCTAGCTGATGTTAATGTAATGAATAATCAAGCTGAAATCCCTAATCAGGCTACAGAGGAAGGTAAACTGACTACGTTCTTGTAACAAATCGTCAAATTTAGAGACAACATTCCAAAGTACTATTACTAATTCTATATTGCATTGTAGCTGATGCTGGCGAGCAAAATGGCCACCTGACTGGAGATCAGCACATACGCACTGAGCTGAACCTAGATGGACACACTCCAAATGGTGCCACAATGAATGATGTCAATGAAAATGGACAAACACAGGTTCCCAACGTCGCTGAAGGTGTGTATTTCTAAGTCTTGCACATTGTAAACCTTTTCCATAGGACAGTAGTATACTAACACAACTCCTTTGTAGATGACCTATTTGATGAGGAGGACAGGACGAGGGGACCTAGTATTGGGAGGGAACTTGTTCAGATGACTCGCTCGAGGAAGAAAAGACTTCCTTTGGTTATTGAACCAGGGAAGAGAAGACCGAACTCAGTGATGATCGCTGCAAAATTTGCAACTGAGTGCAACATTGTAGTACGACAAATTGTTCCAATATTTCCACATTGGAAGGAATACAAGAAGTATCCTAAGATGATCGACGCGTACATATCGAGAGTTGGTGTAAGTGTTCAAACTTGCCTCTTTCCACTGTTTATTTACAACATTAAGATTGTGCATTCAATAACAATTGGCAATGTTGTTTACTGTCACCAGACAAAGTTTCATACGGATGCAAATTCATTACCCATGAAAAAAGCATGTGTGGCTACGCTGAAGAAAGCTATTCGCCAGCAGCGCTACAAGCTGAAAAAAAGGTATTTCGATGCTTTGCCACTACATCTAGTGCCCAAAACATCTCCTGTGGACACAATGACTAATGAGCAATGGGATAAACTTGTGGACCATTGGAAAAATGAGCAAAAAATGGTAAGATCATCCAACTGTTCCGATCTCATCATGTTTGATGTCATGTGTGCTTAACAACAAACTGTGTTGCTGTAGGTGACTTGTGAGAAGAACAGAGAGAACAGAAGCAAAGTGTAGTTCCATCAGACCACTGGTTCTTGCAGCTATGAAATGCAGATTTTAAATTTGGTGAGTACAACTCATTGGCACTTTTAACTAGAACATGCTATTGGAGCTTCAATTGCAAGATATTATATATGAACATGCTGTTTGTGAGGTCTTTTCTTCTCTAATATCTAAATATTTAAAATAGCTTTGTATGTATCTATGGCACAAAGATTAGTACTAGTTGATAAAAATCTGCTACTGGTTGTGAGGTCTTTTCACTAGAACATGTTATTTGTGAGGTCTTTTCTTCTTTGCATGTTTAAAAGAGCTTTGTATGTAGCTCTGGCACAAAGATTAGTAATAGTTAACAAAAAATTGCTGCTGGTTGCTTGGTTTTCAAAATTATATCACTGCATACTAAACTTGGGGCTCCAAAATTAGTTATGCCACCAACAGTAGAAAATCTAGAAAATGTTGTAAATTAGTTTGTTTACTGCCTTTTATCTGTGTTAGTAATACATACAATCAGCAACAGTTTTTTAGAGTGTCCTTTTCTATTTTTTCAGGCGGACAAGTACAAAAACGAACCACCAAATGCACTGAAACTATTTAAAGAGATGCACTACAGCAAAAAGAAAGGATTTGGTCATGCAGTTCAATCTCTTGTTGTAACTAAATTATACTTAGTTCACAACCTGATGATACATTAGGTTCATATGTCATGATCATTGACCTATCTGTCTCTTTCGCTGCTAGGTTGAAATAGAGGAGAAGCTGAATGAACCTGTAGATGATGGTCTTCAACCAAAGGATGTGACTGATGTGGTCTCTTAGGCTCTTGTTCAGAAAAGTAAGAAGAACAAGTTTCTTGTAAATGTGGGGCTCAAAAGCAATGCCAAATGTGTTAGTGCTGAGCATGACCTAGAAGAAGAACTGGTGGTGGAGAAACAAACATCAAGTAATCTTAGGGAGGTTGTCAAGGCTCAACAACAGCAAATGGAAGAAATGATGAAGAAATTCCAGGAGGAACAAGCAGCTAGGGCTAAGCAAGATGAGGAGTCGAAGAAAAGGCAAGCTGACATTGATGCACTGATCAAGAGTTTGATGTCCATGGTTCTAGGATGCCAACCAACACAATAAGGTTGTCTTGGGTTATTGACTGGTGCACTTTGCTGTTGGTTGCTTATTTTGGTGATGGATGCTACGATCTGAACAGGTGGCTGCCTTTTGTTGAGTTGATGCATGGCAGTGAACTTATGTGCATGTGAACTACAGCATGGTCTTTGACCTGTGCATGCACTATTTTTGGTGATGGATGCATGTTGTGTGAACTATATTTAGATGTATGTGTGAACTGTATGTTCTGTAGGGGCAACTACAACATGGTCTTTGACCTGATGCATGCTTTTGTTGTATCAAACTTCATATCTAGAAGATGTATATGTGATGATCTGTGGTCATCTATGACTATATGAATCATGTGAATTTAACTTTGAATGTGCCGTCAATTTAAATGTGAAATTGGTGTCCATTTAAATTTTAATTTGGTGCAATTTAAATTTGAATGTTTGCTCATATGTTATGGGCCACAATGGGCCAATTCTACTATGCAATTGGGCTAGCCCAATAGTGTCTACTAAAATATGGGCCTAACTAAATCTAAAAAAAATACACAAAACATGGGCCTAATCGGAGAAAATGGGCCATAGAAAGCCTACTGATGATGTGGCAAGGTGGCAGCCACATCAGATCCAACATCACTAAATGACATGGCAAAATCTGACGTGGCAACAAAACCATGACGGCTCAGTTCATCACCATAGCCTCTTCCTATAGTTGCCTTCCGGTTTATCCATGACGATCAAAAACACCAACCTGTGATGTTCTATTTCGGTCCAAAAAATGTATGACGAGGGATAGGTGACGTTTCACTTGACCGTCACCGATAGTTAATCGTGACGCATTTTCACTTATGCGTGACTAAATCAAAACGTCATGTAAAGCCAAATTTCTTGTTGTATAAAAGTAAAGTGTTAAAAGAATTATAAATACTTCTTAGAAATATTGAAAACATGAAAACAATAGAACGCTAAGTTATAGGTCACTAACTTTGTAAATCTTAAACTATGCTTTTTTAAACAAAACTAACTTTTGAAATTGTAATGCAATACATAAATAGTATACAAGTGATGTCAAACATTTTGGAGATTTATAAATATATGCTACAAATTGAATAATCTGTTATGATCCACATCCCAAAAACTAACAAGGCACACTTTCTCACTAGATTTTGCAGTTCAACATTTGCAGTATTGTTTTGGACTACCAACAAAAAAGGTATACTTACGTGGTTTTTAAAAAGAAAATGTTATTTTATTTCCAAAAGTTTATCTGAACTAATCGTCATACTGAAAAAAGTTCTAATAAAGCTTGCATAAAATTGACAAAAGAATTAGCATTCATCCCAAAAGTTTGTATCATATATATTTCATATTTCAGGCATAGTAGATCTTCCCTCCATCCATATTGGTTAGAATTAGTTGGATAGGATTAGACTGCGTCCTTCCCTCCCTCTAAGGTTTTACAGTTGCACAGTACACTTTGTTATGTATGTATTCTGGGCAAAAATTAATTGCTTAGTGATGTATATGGCACTACGTACTGTTTGGAATAAAATGAGCTTTGCGCCCAGTGTTGCATTGGCAGTTTAAGTTTGCATCAAATACTAGACCCAAATAAAGTGCATCAATTGGTAAGGCACTTCAAAGTGAGTATTAATGAACCCAGGTGCAAAGTACACTTTCGTAAGCAAGCCTAACTTATCTGTGGCGTTATATATTATTTTTCAGACCAAAAGGACAAAATGCATTCATAAACATAGTCTGCTGCACACAACCCAAAAAAAACGAAAAAGAACTAAATAAGGGTATGAAATTAAAGTGGCAGAAATATGACTAGCCAAAACAAAATTTATTGGGCAGGTTGATGAAACTATCTTGATATCAGACCTTTACCCTAAAATATAGAAAAAACTTCAAAAGCCTTTATGTACAACTCAACTTCAACTCGTAACCTAACCATAATGATACTGTTAGGGATGTCAAAGAAAGCATACAAGGAACCGAGGATGAACAGTAAAAAAGTTGACTGCAAAATACGATAAAGTCTCCTACAGCATGCAAGAAGATAGCAAAGCAGAATGGCTACCTTCTGATCACAAATATGCTGGAGAAAAGATGCAACAGAAGGATATTTTGGCAAGTCCTGTGGCTTCAAGATTTTCTGGTAGCAAATAATGTCCCCAGTTACAATCTGCAGAAAGAAAGTAATGAATTTAAATCTTAATTAAGGGAGAGTGTGGAAAGCGCAAAAGCGAGAAGTGTACTCATAAACATATCTCACTTGCTGAAAAGATACGATGAAGGTCAATGGCTTCGCATAACACCCATGGGTCAGATTTTATTTCCTGCGTATCAAAAGGAGAAAACGTCTTCTTGATGCAATGTAGTGTAGATAGTTGTCTTGCGTATTCGAAAAAAAATAGTTGAGAAAATAGTACAGACGAGGTAAATCTGTTCATTTGAAAATCAGAGAAGCTTGCTTGCATCAATATAAAGCCTGACCTTATACAATTCTATTCTGTCACTTCCACGGAAAACAGCTAGACTTCTTAGTATTTGAAGAACATATGAAACTGTCCGTGAATTCTTCACATACAGCGAGCCAACATACCTATTTCCTTGTACAGAATAACAAATCAAATCATCATGAACAGATAAATAAGACCCAAAAATAAAATAAAAAAAGAAGTTGCAACAAAGAAGTACTGACCGAAGCTGTGCTTTTTCTGAGTCATAAAGCTTTAGAAACACCAGGTAATCATCTTAGTTGGACAATCTTGGTATGGAAAGAGTGTGAACCACCTACAGTGCGCCAATATTTTTTATACTTCAACAGAATGACAAATCGATGGATGAAATCAGAAGGGCTCACTTCCCGCAAAGAAATAGTAAAACATTATCTGAAGGTCAAGCTCAACCTCCAGAAAAAGCTCCAGATGATCGCCAGTACTGCACCGTGGTAGCATTGATACCTACAAGAGTGTGCATTCACAATATTAATTTTCACTAAAAGAAAGGCTGTATGAACTCGGAAGATCAAAAGGCAGCATTCTTCCTGGCAGAAAGGGATGCATAACCATAAAACTATGAAGGGTTAAACATATCTCAGAAAAGAATTATAATGGTAATAATGGCACATCTCATTCAATAATTCAGTAGGATGTTATATGATCAAGGTAGTACGCCTACAAATATACCAAGCTCCGAAAGTGCATTGTACTAAACAGTTGTGCTAAAAAAAATAGCGATCAATTAATTGATAGAGTAAAATTTTGCTTCTGAATACTTTATCTGCTCTCTTCAGCACAACTTTTAGGGAAATGACATGGAAAGTGATGGAGGGCAAAATTCATGTGAAGTTTTCAACCACTAGAAAATTAGTCATTATATATATACTATATTCTTAGTATATAATGTCTCATTTTTACTGCATAGAATAAAACAGTATGAAGAGCCAGTCAGAAAATAAGGTGATCACAATGTTTACTTACATGTAGTTTCTCCTCTTCGGTTGTCAATGGCCTGTCAACACGGTTGTGTTGTTCTGCCGTCTAGCCCACCACCACAGGCGTTGACATTGCACAGGGTTCCAAATTCCTCTGTGAGCCTCTCCTGTGACAAGTTGAACCTGTCAGTACTGGAGTAGGAAACATTACAATGACAGGCTGATAAACAGTCAGGCAGGGTTGTCAGCTTACATGTGTAAAGCATGTACATTTGGCAAATAATCAAACTGTCATTATATTAGAGCAGAAGTATCCTAAACTAGCATATTCCTGTACTCCTTTGAAAAAAGTAATGATAGTGGTAGTAAATCAGCCACCTCGCCCACCCCACTAGAAATTTTACAAAGTACCCTACTTTTTTAATATTAAAAATAATTGTATCTAAATGGATAGCCACATAAAAAATTAAATTAAGATGAATATTCCTATAATAAAATGATAGGTAAGATATTTCATAGAACAATTTTTATTTATTTTAGTTAATATTATAATATATTTATTTTTATCCGTAGCAAAACATGATCATTAGTTAGTATATATATATTAGTGTAAATTTCACAAGCTAGGATGCCTAATGACATAAGTGGAGGCAGATCTAGAACAGCTAAAACTTGAGCCCTAGGCATGGTTGTCTCTAAAATCATTTTTAAATTTTGTTAAATCGTCATATAAATTAATTTTATACAAAACCAATATTTTATTGATTATTGAGTCCTATTTTAGCCAAAGTCTTCAGTAATTTCGACCTCCGCCACTGCCTAATGCAATGGTTGGTTTGCACGACAATACTCGCTACAACAGTGACAATGGCTAGTTCTACACTGATTCGCATCAAAATCATTTACCCCATGCTCGATCATTAGCGTTTCTTTTTTCCTGAACCATCAAAATTACATATATATATATATATATGTATATATATATATATGTATATATATATATATGTGTGTGTAAAAATATACATATATATGTGTATATATATATACATATATATATGTGTATATATATATACACATATATATGTATATATATGCACACACACATTCTCATGCAGGCATATCTTTCGTGGTGATTCAAGAAGACTTAATTTTCTTCTTAAGATAATGGAATATAATTATTTCTTTACTACCTTGAAACTGCAGATGGTCATGTCCGCCGGGACTTCGAACCCCTGGATGATGCTGAAGTCGACGGCATCGAAGTAGCGGCCATGTTCGCCAATACTCGAGAAATCCTGTGTCCTTGCCACCTATTCAAGCAGACCAACATATATACTAATTAACCCAATAACAAGAAGCGACAGAATCCAAACCACACCCTCCCTCCATGGATCGGATTAATTTTGCGCGGAATCAATCTAATCTCAGCGAAAATGCAAGGAGAAGACATCGTATGCAGCTAGCGATCGAGCATCGCATCACCTTGATAATCCGGTGTGTCGTCGGCATGGTACGTGGCGGCACGGCAGAGAGGTTTTGCAGCAATACGGCAATGGACTTAATAATCAGCTGCTCGATCGGTAGAAGCAACGAACTCGATCGAGGATTGGAAGTCGAAGACTTATTCTTTTTTATCTTTTCCGATCTATACTTCCCTTCTACAGTAACGATTAATATATCTAACCGTCTTCTAGCTCTTTCCCCGGGAAAAGACACTCTGAACAAGGTAATAATATCACACGATATACTTCCTTTTTAGTTTTTACGGTTATTATTCTCATCTTCGCATGTGCGAGACAGCAGGAAACGGCCATTGTCTTCAACAAAAATCGGCTCAGTGACCATCGATGAAACATTAAATTATATATGATGAAACAAACAAAATAATCACTGAAATATTTAAAAGTTTTGTGAAACACAATAAACACATGTTGAAACATGTCCCTATCGCGTATGAAACATCAAGTGTTAACGCATTGAATTATATGTTTTTTATTAGAATATAATCATGTGATATCTTGTGGTAAAAATTTAATTATAACGAATACAACGGTATGATTGGATTGTAGATCGGATAAGTAATTTATAAGAAAAATTGTTTTGAAGATCGCTAAATGTATGCATGCATGGATGAATGGAATGGAGAGAGAGGAGAAAGAGTAGGGGCAGATAGTTGCATGAATTTTGTGAAACATGATAAAACACACACTGAAATATGTCACTGTCGCATACAAAACATTGAGTGTTAACGGATTGAAGCAAATATTTTTTTTCATCAGAATATAATTATGTAATATCTTAGTATAAAGATTTAATTATAACGAACACAACGGTGTAATCAGATTAAGAATAGGGTTAGTGATTTAGAAGAAAAGATTTGTTCCTCATTTCTAATCCTCCCTCTCCTGATCTCCTCTTTCCTATACTCTCTCTCCTCTTTCTTTTTTCTTTTTTGTGTTTTGCATGTTTGCTCTTTTCAAAGGGCGATTCACGTTCACACGTAGTGGGATGCATGCATACATGCGCAACACTCAGGCAGGCGGGCCCGGAGGTGGGAACCCGACAGCCCGATGTTTTTTCCTCCCTCCGGGCAACTGACAGGGAGTATTCTGACAGAAAATCTATTCGGCGCACACTCGCGCGCCAGCGTCCTGCACGTGGGCCTGGTGGGCCACCGTAGAAAACTACGAGAACAAAAATCATGATTAGCGTTAATTACCGATTCCGCATGATCTAATTAGCACTAAATTGTTAACCCTCAATGTGCCTTTTTTTTCTCAAACTGGTGTGGCCGTTTTTTTCTAAAAATTTGAAAACTATATTTAGAATTTAAAATTTCAAAATCAAATTTAAAAATTTTGAAAATTTGGTTAGAGTGGGAAAGGACCTGTGGGAATTTTTTTTAGAAATAATATTATTTTAATGGCAAATCCCAAAAATAGTGAGCTTTTGTGTTAACGACGGATTTTGGTAATCGACTTGGAAAGAAAAGAGGAAACCGAAGCAGAGAGGAAGGATTGAGTTGGAGTCGGACCAGGCTTCGTATCGGACCCGGAAACCATATCGGACTGGGGAGGTGTTGCTATAAAGAGCGTATCGGCCGATACGGATTTGGTTTGGTCGTGGGCCGATACGGGTTGTGAGTTGACAGTGTCAACGTGGGCTTGGTCTGGGCTCGAAATAAGCTTCAAGGAAGTTGCCAAGTAGAGATAAAGCTCGGTTTTAGGCAATTGTATCTTGTAAATTAAGTAGTGTAGATCTAATCTGTGGCTTAAGTCTGCCGCAAGGACTTGTTTGTTAGTTGTAGATAAGATCGTGCCCTACAAGGGTTCTGTTGTAACCTCGGGTATAAATATCCCGATAGTTTGTACATGTAATCTCTCTCAATCAATCACACAATCAAATCAATCTACTTTCGGCGCATCGCCAACCCTCGCAAGAGGTCTTCTTCGACGAGTTCTTGCTTCCTCAGAGCAGAGGTAAGAACTCGTCCCCGACGATCTGCATCGTCGGGGCTAACGTGTCGCTTTAGACACGTTAAGCCTCGATGATGTGATCGTCGATTATCATGTCTTGAATAGTTTTGACAGGTATTTTAATTAAGCCTTGCCAGCGGTTTACTCGCTTTAGGGTTTATTGCCGACGATGGTTTAATTCTTATGCTTGGCTAGATTGTTCAATGCAGCTACCATCCCCAAAAGCAATCGACGACTTGATTTTCTTTGTGTTAAGTCTCAATTCACACTTCGAGTTGCCACGACCTTAGTCCTGTTTTGAGATCTAACACGAAGCCTGTTTTTGGTTGTAATTAAGGATAGTGCCGGGGTTTTAGCCGGTCTTATCTAACATATGTGATTGCTTTATGTTTCTTGCATTGTTTGCCACTTATATGTGCAGATCGATAAGTATAGATACGTCAATCGTGAAGTAATCTTAAGATTTCTTTATGGTTGATGTGTTTATATTGGCCGATTGGCTCGTATAAGTTTGCACTAGAGTACTAGCTAGTGTAGTTACCTTCGTTATCCTTATCGGCCGATGTTATTAGTTGAGATCTACATATCAATGAAGGCTGATAAGATTAGATTCATGTTTTACTTATTTTCTAAGTGAGCCGATATAGCTTTGC
>BDMV01000003.1:30250906-30444379 GCA_008326285.1 Oryza officinalis | reverse complement strand
TATACAAGTTCATAGCATAGCCGATTGGGTAAATTTAACGTGTATCGGCTAATACTCCGATACTACTTTATACAGAGATATTATCATGAGCAAAATATATTAAACAACTCGTCAAACTAATGTTAAGATGATCCTAACCAGATTTGACAACAAGCTCAATATATTTTACTAAGTTAATATCTCGATATAAAGGGCAGATTTAATATATCAAGATAACAAGACAATTAAACCAGGTAAGGTCGGCTGAAACCCCGACGCTATCTCTATTAGTAATCATAAACAGGCTAGGGATTATGGTTCTGAACATGATTTAGTAGGTCAAACCTAACTGATGCAGCACCAAATATGTAAAGAAACACAATGCCTAGATGATCACGTCGATGAAAACCTTTTCGAGATGGTAGATATATTGTGTAATCTAAACCAGTATCAATATATAACTCTATCGGCTAGTTTTCTGTAGAACAGTTAGTAACCAATCTGAGCTATATGCTGATATCAATCTAGATTATATAATATATATGATAACTCGACGATTTACGCAAACAAGATTAGAGTGTCATGAAGATGGAAGCACTAATCCCGAGAGCGCAAGCCGCCATAACAAGTTTTACCTCTTGCTGGAGATCGAGACCGATGCAGCCCAACTCGAAAGCAAGAACTCGTCGAAAAACGATGAAAGAGTAAAGGTGGCGATGCGCCGAAGTTGTTGTATTGATCTGTTCTTTTCTTTCTTACACAAACCTGGGTTCAATTTATACCCAGAATTACACAATCTGTCCTTGTCGGACACGACTCCTATTTCTATTACAACTCATACTAAGGATAATTCCCTAATACAAACTCTAACCAACAATATCTATTAGGAAACTAATATTATATCCTAATTAATAGATACAATTCCCCTCTTCGGACCCAATCCGTATGTGGGAATCCTCATGAAGCTCACCAACCGAACCCGACAAAGACTCTGTTATTCTCTCGTCGGAATCGGCCACATCGGCTATCCTTGTCCGACTCTGTCTCAGCCGATGGTCACAATAGCCGATTCGGTCACCAGTCGATAGACACCGTAGCCGATCCGGTCACCAGCCGATTCTTGCTCTGTTTTGGTAACCGCCAGCTTCCTCCAAATCCGCTTCGATTTTATCCTCAGATCTGATATTTGATTTACCAAATTTGGTCGTTAACACATGCCCCCCAAGTCCGCGATATTTGGAATGTTGCGGATTTGCTTGAATCCTCTCCGAATCGATCTAGGGTTCCGCCTCTATTTCAACCGTTATCACACACCCTCTTTAAATAGCAACCAACACTTGAAGTTTTTCACGCCGTTACTTCCGTCTTCACCGCTTCAGCTATAATCGCCTCAATTCTCGCAATAGCCTCATCAGATTCTCCGGCGACCACACAAGCGATTCCCGGTCAGCAACAACTCCGCCTCCGACAATGTCGTCTTCCGCCGCTCCTTCAAGTGCTCCGGTCACCGAGTTTCCTGAGGTAACCCTACCTGCCGAATTCCATCCTTTGTCATAGATTAATTTTCCTTTACGATTCATTTCTTCTCCCCCTTCTTTTCTGTAGCACCTCTCGCACCAAGTTGCAATCCCAAGTCTAATTCATCCCAATCGGTACTTCTTGGGCCCAATCGGCAACAAGGACCCTGTAGAAATTATCAATGCCGAGACAAACAGGATCCCTTTTAGGTTAACCAACCCTAACCTGAACCACTGGAACAACACCTTTAAATCCTGGCCATCGGCTGTCAAGACTTGGTCTGATTGGTACAAGAGAATATCAGCTAGCAAACACAGTCATTGGGAAGAAATCGGCATTGCCCAGTGCTTAGCCCTAACCATAGCCGATTTAGCCAAAGATGAACCCATGCTATCGGCTGCCAGCTACTTCTGGTCCAACACCCTGAATGCCTTCCTCTTCAACCAAGGACCAATGACCCCAACTCTTCTGGACATCACCATGATAACTGGGCTGGATGTCACCTCATCGGCTAACCCCATCAGCTTGAACAGCAAAAATCAATTTTCTTTCAAAACCAGAAGCATTGGAGGCTGGAGTGGATTCATCTCTCTGAATATGGGATCTGGCCCTGTCACCCCTAAGGAACACGCAGCCTTCCTCTTGATGTGGTTGGAAAAATTCCTGTTTTGTGGTTCAAGCTGTGGTCCCACCACCAATTGGCAACATATAGCCGAAGCTCTAGTTAACAAAAAGCAATTCCCACTAGGCAAATACCTCCTGGGCTATTTATATCAGACATTAAGCAATGCATCGGCTAAGCTTGCCACCAACTCAACAATCGGCACAGGTGGACCTTGGTGGCTATTGCAATTATGGCTCAATCTGCACACCATCAAAGTTGCCAAGAGATCAGCACTGCCTGAAGCCGAGTTCCCTCTGGTTGAGCCGACCAAAGATGATGACGGAGACGAGGTCACAACCAGAAGATGTATGTCCTTTGGAGAGGCAGCATCTACATATCCTGGATCAGAACTTTCGGCTGAGCCCTTTGTCGACTGGTTTGGCAACTTTTATGATGGATTTCCAAAAGACTCTAGAAATTGGTTTGCATATGAATTCTTTGCAGATTTTGAATTGCCAGCCGATTTCAGATTTGATGAAATAAACTCTGAAAAATTTGAGAAATCCAGAGAAGTTTTCACAGCAGCTATCTCCCCCTGTATCCTTCCTGTCGGCATCCATCAAGGCAGGAATATTCAGATATCTTATGAATTTTATCACCCTATAAGTGCTGCCAGACAACTGGGAATGGGGCAGATGCCAATCGGCTTGTTCTTCTTGGAAAAAATCCAAACCAGAGGAGAAATCTCATCGGCTCTGATGATGGATAGGCTACTGAGCATAGAAGGACCTCCCCTTGGAAGTCTGGAAAACATTGAGTTGGCTATGCTAAGGAGCTCCACTTTTGATCATTGGTGGGTTGAATGGAAGAAACATCTTTTTCACCAATCAGCTTCCATGTATCTGACTGACATCATTCCAGACATGATTCCACAGGTAAACACACTTCTTTTCCAATACCCTTATCAATAGCCGATTGTTTTTAGAAAATACCTTAACCTTCTCTTCCTTTGTTTGCAGACCACAGAGTCTTCTCCTCCTCATGTCAGCAACAATGGAGCCAGAATCAACTATGCTGCCGGAATTCTCCCCAATGGCGGTGGGTTAGCCCCTTCAATCATCGGCTACAACGCTCCCAAAACATCTTCCCTACTCCAAGGGCAAATGCGTGAGCCGATTCCTTCTGAAGCTGGCAAGAGAAAAAGAACCAGGCCATCGGCTACTGCTCTATTGGCTACAAAGAAGAAAATCACCAAAAAGCAGAAAAGCTATGAGCCAGATGAAGAAGATATAGAAAAAGCCATCGATGAAGCAGCTGCCGAGCTGAGTGAAACCATAGAAGAAACCCCAACAATTAGCATCCCTATTCCTCAGCAAACCCCACCAACGCCGATTCACAAGACATATCAACCTCGGGTATGTACTTGGTACTCTTAGCCTTTTCACAACTTTCTTTGCCGATCTCATTGTTAACCCTTCTTATGCAGAAAAAGAAATTGGCTGCCAAAAAGAAACCTGCACCACCTCCATCGGTAACACTTCCTTCAGAATTTGCTTAACCCTTATTTCTTCATGTATTAACTTGTTTTATATTTCAGCCGATCCGCTCTGCAACTCCTATTCATCATGATTCAAGCGAACATACTCCATCGGCCAGAGACAGTCACCATGTTGAAGATCAGCCGATTCCTCCTATTCCTGTAAGTATTTGTATCAAAAATATAAATCGGCCATCAATATTCTATTAACTAACAACCTTGTCTCTTTCAGGCCTTAGCCGACATGTTCTCTTTTGACATAAGGCAATTCATGGATGAAGAAGAGGAAACATCAAGCAAGGCTACTGCTCCCATAGCCGATGACTTAAAAGCTACTCTCAAAGATATTGCTCATCGGCTTGAAGGCTCCCTTGACGCTTTGGTTGTCAACTGTGGACCAATCAGAGCACGATTTGAAGACATTCAAGACCAGATCCCAGATGATGTAGCCGAAGTCATCTCTCCAGCAGTTTTCCTTGAACAATATCGCCATAAGCTGGAAAGAGCAAGGCAGAGGATAGCCGATAGGCGAGAGCGAAAAGATCTTGAGACAACCATCCATGCCAATCGGCAATCCATAAACGAGGAAAAAGCCAAGCTTGATGAAATGATATCTGGGCCAAGTTCTATCCAAAGCAATATAGATCGGCTAAAGAACAGGAAGATTGAACTACTGGCTGAATTAAAAGCCTGTAATGCTGAGTTATCACTGGAGGAACAGAAGCTTGCCGATTTACCAAGATCCATTGAAGAACAAAAATCCAAGCTGAAGTCCTCAATCAGACACTTAGCCGATCTGAACAAATCCATGAAAGTCATCCCAGGGAGTGATGCAGCCGATGCCCAAGCCATAGAAGAAATAGAACAAATTAGGCAAAGGGCCATATCGGCTATCCAAAAACTTGTAACATGAACCTGTCGATGATAATATGAACTCCATACTTGTAATTTTGATTTAAAATTTTGATCTGAAATTTTTAATTTTGATTTAAAATTTTGATCTGAAATTTTTTCAATTTTGAGCTGCTGTATGTATATGCCCCCTAATTTTGTTATGGAGAACGAAACATCACAAAATTACAATCGGCTAAGAACAAATAACCATGAGACAACCGATTATACTAAAAAGAATTGTGCTAAGGGCGATATAACTTATATCGGCCATCTAAAGGCGATGTCAATACATCGGCTACCATGTATCGGCAACATACTGCCGAATCAAGAATTAATCCAAACACTTGGGTAATACTTTTTCAGATATTTTCCATTAAGAGCTCTCCCAAATACCTCTCCATCAAGCCCTTGTAACATGTAGGCTCCTTTACAAACAGACTTGTAAATCCGAAAAGGTCCTTCCCAATTTGGCGACCACTTGCCGAACTTATTATCACGAGTTCCAATCGGCAGAATCAATTTCCAAACCAATTCTCCCTCCTCAAAAGATTTTGGTACCACCTTTTTATTATAATGTCGCGCAACGCGCTCCTTATCTTTTGTTATCTTTTGTAAAGCAGACATCCTAGATTGAACCAAGTCCTCTGACTCATCGACCATAAGATTATGATAGTCATCGGCTGTCAACTCATCTTGTAAATCAATCCTCCTTGAGCCGATGACATGCTCCCATGGCAAAACTGCTTCATGCCCATAGACTAACTTATATGGAGGAACTTGAATTGACCCATGACAAGCCATCCGATAAGACCATAATGCCTCAGCCAATCGGTTATGCCACTGCTTTGGAAAATCGGCAATCTTTCTCTTAATCAACTTAATCAAGCTTTTGTTAGATGCTTCTGCCTGTCCATTAGCTTGCGCATAATATGGTGAAGAATTCAACAATCTGATTCCCATACTCTCCATAGATTGAACAAACTCATCTGACACAAAAATAGATCCTTGATCAGTCGTAATTGTTTGTGGAAGACCAAATCGGTATATAATATGCTCTTTAACGAACTGAATTGCATCCCCAGAATCAACTTTTTTCAATGGAACTGCTTCCACCCACTTTGTAAAATAATCGGTTGCTACCAATATATACTTATGTCCTTTACTCGACGGTGGATTGATCTGGCCGATCATATCAATTCCCCAGCCTCTGAACGGCCACGGCTTGATTATTGGATTCATAGCCGATGCTGGTGCTCTCTGAATGGATCCAAATTGCTGACAATCTCGACATCCCTTGTAATATCTGAAGCAATCCTCCAACATTGTCGGCCAAAAATACCCAACTCTTCGAAGTAACCACTTCATTTTATGAGCCGATTGATGAGTACCACAAATACCTTCATGAACTTCTCCCATCACAACTTTGGCTTGATCAGCACTTAGACATTTCAGCAACACCCCATCAATCGTCCGATAATACAATTCATCATCTAACAAGACATATCTCAAAGCCTTATACCTCAATTTCCTTGAAACCGATTG
Organism: Oryza officinalis; assembly: GCA_008326285.1. NCBI lineage: Eukaryota > Viridiplantae > Streptophyta > Magnoliopsida > Poales > Poaceae > Oryza > Oryza officinalis. The sequence continues at coordinate 30,438,305 of BDMV01000003.1, read as the reverse complement.
AGAAGGACTCTTCAAATAATGAAACACATCATATCTCCAATCATCGGCTGCAATTGTAACAATCCCCATCTCAACATCTGTCACCATCGGCTTGTATCCCGATGCCCCCTGAGCCAAAGCATTAGCCTCTAAATTCTGCTCCCGAGGAACATATCTCAACGTCACCAGCCGAAACTCATCTATTAATGCCCGACACTTTTCATAATAAGCCACCAATACATCACTCTTGCATTCATATTCTCCGGCCAGTTGACTAATTATCAACAATGAATCACCCATGACTTCAATAGCATCGGCTTCAAACTCCTTCAAAAGTTGCAAACCTTTGAGAACTGCCTCATACTCAGCTTGATTATTTGTAGCATATGGCTTGATGGTAAAAGCAAATTCAAAACTTGCCCCTCTTGGTGATATAATAACCAAACCGATGCCACAACCATGAGTACAAACTGATCCATCAAAAAATAACGTCCAAGGTGCAATATCCACTGAGCCGATCGAATCATCACGATGTTCTACGATAAAATCGGCTATAGCTTGCCCCTTAATAGCTTTAGGTGACTCATACTTGAGATCGAATTCTGTTAAGGCATAAATCCACTTTCCAACCCTTCCTTTCAATACTGGAGCCGATAGCATATATTTAACCACATCGGCCTTACAAATTATAGTACATTCATTGGATAACAAATAATGCCTCAACTTTGTACATGAAAAATACAAGCATAAGCACAACTTCTCCACTGAAGAATACCTGGTCTCTGCATCCAAAAGTCTTCTGCTTAAATAAAAGATTACCCTCTCTTTACCTTCGAACTCCTGGATTAGGATCGAGCCGATTGACCTCTCATCGGCTGACAAGTATAATTTGAAAGGCACCCCTTTCTGTGGAGAAACCAAAACTGGAGGAGAACTTAAATATTTCTTAATATTATCCAAAGCCTTCTGTTGCTCTGCCCCCCATGTAAACTCCTGATCGGCTTTAAGTCTGAGTAAAGGTGTGAAAGGCTCTAATCTCCCAGACAAATTAGAAATAAATCTTCTGATAAAATTTATCTTGCCGATCAAAGATTGCAACTGTTTCTTGTCTTCTGGAGGCTGGATTTTCTGTATTGCGCTAATACTCCTTTGCGGTACCTCAATACCCCTCTCATGCACAAGAAAACCTAAAAATTGTCCAGCCGATACACCAAAAGCACACTTAGTGGGATTCATTTTTAAGCCATATTTCCTTGTTCTCTCAAATACTTTCCTTAGATCGGCTATATGATCAACAACCTCTTTAGATTTCACCACTACATCATCAATATAGATTTCAACCAATAAACCGATCAGATCATGAAAGATATAATTCATGGCTCTTTGATATGTAGCTCCAGCACTTTTCAATCCAAAAGTCATGACAACCCACTCATACAAACCGATTGCACCAGGACACCTAAAAGCAGTCTTGTGAATGTCTTCTTCTGCCATCAAAATCTGATTATATCCAGCATTGCCATCCATAAAACTTATAATTTTATGTCCTGAAGCAGCATCTACCAATTGATCGGCAATCGGCATTGGGTATTCATCCTTAGGAGTAGCCTTATTTAAATCCCTGAAGTCGATGCAAACCCTAAGCTTGCCATTTTTCTTAATTACCGGAACTATATTAGAAACCCACTCAGCATATCGGCATGGACGAATAAAACCAGCATCATATAAACGAGTAATTTCAGCTTTAATCGCATCATACATATCAGCTTTACATCGTCTAGGTGGCTGTTTATATGGCCGATATCCCGGCTTGATAGGAAGCCGATGTTCAACAATCGATCGGCTAAGTCCTGGCATCTCAGAATACTCCCAAGCAAAGCAATCGCTGTATTCTTTCAAAAGCTTTAATAATGTAAGTTTGAATTCAGATGATAGATTCTTACTGATGAATGTCGGCCTAAGCTTATCTCCTGACCCAATGTCAACTTCTTCTAAATCATCGGCCGACATGAAACCCTGACCAAGCTTACCATCAAGATCATCTACAGCATCTTTAGTATAGAAATCGGAACCCTCCACAACACCCTCAAAGTAACAACTGGGGTTCTCCATCTCCAATTGGCTGTATATCACAATCAGACACTTTTAGATAATCTCCTTGCCAGATTTTTCCTGATAAGCAATCAATTCCATCCATCTCCCAAACAGATAAATCGGCATTAGCAACGTGTACTGACCTGTCGGCTGGAACAACCTCTATCTTGTCACCTTGCCATTGGATTAAGCTTTGATGCATGGTTGAAGGAATACAACAATTAGCATGAATCCAATCCCTTCCAAGCAGTAAGCTATATGAACCTTTCCCATCAATGACAAAGAATGTAGTAGGAACCGTCTTGCTGCCGATTGTCAATTCTACATTAAGAACTCCCTTGGCCTCTGAAGGATTGCCACCAAAATCTTTAAGAACCATGTTAGTCTTGATGAGGTCCTCCGAATTCCTTCCCAATTTCTTAAACGTCGCATACGGCATTAGATTCACTGCAGCCCCACCATCAACTAACATTTTGGATATCGGCTTGCCATTAACAAATCCTTTGACATACAATGGCTTAAGGTGCCGATTCTCTGTTCCTTCGGGTTTCTCAAAAACAGCCTGTTCTGGTGACAATACCAATCTGGCACAAGATTCTTCCATGATATCCGCATTGTCTTGATTAACCCCAAACTCTGCGGGTAGCACAAATACCATGTTGACCGACGAAGAAGCAATGGCTTTTCCTTTAACTATCCTTCTTGCCTCATCGGTTTTACTCTCATCGGCTGGTATTATTCTGTTCTTAACACGCCATTCCTGTTTTGTTTTTGCTCTCTTCAGCCGATGATCGATCTCTTGTTCAACTTCCTGAAATTGTTCCCTGCTCCTCATCCTCTGAACCCTTCTCTTCTGACTTTTGGAAAAAATCCCAGAAGGACACCATTGAGCTCTTGAAGTATCTTCAGCATCCTCCTCCTGGAAATAATCTTGATGAATTGGGCCCAACCTCTGATGAACAGGCAACTTCCTTTGTATCAGCCGATCTTCTTTAAGACGAAATCGGCTAAAATTCTCATTATAATTTGTATCGGCATTAGAACAACCTGGGCAATCTTCTATCGATGGTAACCTCATGCCTTTGTTCCAACAAAATATGAAAAACTCGCAGTTCCAATGTGAATCAAAGCCATCATCATCTTCATAATATTGGCTCTCTTGCCGATCATATCTCTTTTGATATTTATTGATCATGCTTGTAGAGTCAAACTTATTGAACCGATTATCCCTTCTGTCGGCTGTCCTACCACTTGCATGAACCATGTTGATAGGAAAAGGATTACCATCAATCTTCATCGGCTTCTTGGAGTCATCAAATTTTATCCTGCCTTGTTCAATGGCTACCTGGATCTGTTGCCGAAAAACTTTGCATTCATTAGTACTATGAGACCCTGTGTTGTGCCACTTGCAGTATTTCCTCCTCCCTAATTCCTCAGCCGATGGAATCACATGACCAGCAGGCAGCTGAATTTGTTTCTCCCGAAGCAAAAGATCAAAAATTTTATCAGCCTTATTGACATCAAAATCATATTTTTCCTCTTTCCCAGAGCTCTTGACCCATTGGCATGGAATCACCTTCTTGTTTCTTGCCCACTCGGCTGCTGCTACTTCGGGAACCTCCTCTTCCTCAGAATCGGAAACATAAGAATTAATGAAGTTCACCTTCTTGAATGCTCTATTGGCCTCTTGAAATCTTTGTTCGTGTGCTGTTATCTTTTGGGCCAAATGAGCCAAACTATCAAAGTCTTGAGCCGAAAACCTCTCTTTGATTGGGGTTAACAAACCTTGGAAGGCTAAATCGGCTAATTGAGAATCTGTCAATGTCAGGCTGTAACATCTGTTTCTGACTTCCCTAAATCTCTGAATATAATCTTGGACAGACTCTTCTCGTTTCTGCCTAATGCTTGTCAAATCAGACAGTTTCATCTCATGAACCCCACTGTAGAAATATTTGTGAAACTGTTTTTCCAGATCGGCCCAACTGTGAATAGAATTGTAAGGTAAAGATGAAAACCATGTGAAAGCCGATCCAGACAGAGATAAAGGAAATAGCCTGACTCTTAACGCGTCCGTAGCCGATGCTTCACCACACTGAGCTAAAAATCGGCTAACATGCTCATAAGTTGATACATTATCTTGTCCTGAGAACTTTGAAAAATCTGGAACCTTGTATCGGCTTGGTAACGGCACCCTCTCAAAATACTCTGGATATGGATGCCGATACAGGTTGTCACCATCCCTTGGCTTTAATCCGAACTGTTCTCTCATTACATCAGCTATCATATCGGCCCAAGGTTTCTGCCGAGTCCCATCTTGATGCTGTGGCTGTATCGGCTCATCTTGATAATACTGCGGTTGATGATATGGCTGAGGAGACGTTCTCTGCCGATACTGCACCTGTGGTGAATGAGGTTGATATTGATAATTAAGATTACCACTTGTGTGGGACTGAGGAATTCGCGGAGCACTAAAATCTTGTTGATTAGGAACATATTGAGTGTTGGCAGCCTGTTGCTGGAAGGTTGGCACTTGCTGTCTTGCCGGTGTATGCATGATCGGCTGAGCAACTGGCTGATTGGAATTGAACATAGTTGCAACTTGCTCAGCTGATATCTGTGGTATGTTATGCCCTACATGCTGAGGTTGTTGTCGGACCAGTACATGAGGATTAAACTCTACTTGCTTCTGTACCGATGCTGGTATCTCCTGTTGACCTGTAGCCGATGTTGACGCCATCGGCTGTCCTGGGGCTATATTGGCAGGTTTTGGCTGGCTGGTCATAAGCGGCCTGTATTGCGGGAAGACCCCATCTGGTAAGAATATTGGTCCTTTGGCTTGATGTTCAGCGATAGTACCGTCAACCACAGACTTGACAATATTTGTTAAAGTGTTGACCAGCACTCCCGACTGGTTGATCAAAGCATGATGCACAGCATAGTCGATCCGATCTTGCAAATTCCTGGGCTCTTCAGGTGATTCCTCTTGCTTGACCCCTTTTTCCTTCTCAGAACTTGATTCGGGTTCCTCATTGTTGGGCAAAGTCACTTTGTATCTCTGAACCACCGTTCCTGCTCTAGTCTGGACAAAGGAATGCAAGTACTGGTTTTGGAGTTTGTTCATTATATCCTCCAGCTCTGCCTTTTGCTCTGACGTCAACTTGTCCACTGTCATTGGAATAATATTTTCTGGGTCAACGTCAGTTTTCTTGGAGTCTACCATGATGAAAATTCTTCGTGTCCCACCGGGCGTGCCAAAAGCGTGTTGATGCAAAAAACACACACTGGCCTGGGAGATCTGCTTAACTCCAGTGCAGGTCCAAAGACTTCTTTCGGGTTCTAGGCGTGCCAATTGGTTTGATCCTGCAACCAATAAGAAACAAAGAAAGTGCAATTAAATCCACCAATGATAGCCGATCGGCTGGTTTACCGATGACATATCATTGAGCATTGAGCCGATGCAAGAATGCATTAAATCGGCTATAACAGATAAAGCAAGATAAAGCTACATTTACTCAATCGGCTGTAGATATCAACAAACTATAATCTAAGTCTCAAAACATATTTAAACTAAGTGATTGGGATAGATCGGACAGGGCGCCGAGACAGTATAAATCACTTATGCCTAAATATATTATGAAGCATAGATTACATAAGCTCATAGCATAGCCGATTAAGCAAATCTAACATGTACCGGCTAGTACTCCGATACCACTTTATACAGAGATATTACCATGAACAAAATATATTAAACAAACTGTCAAACTAGTGTTAATATGACCCTAACCAGATTTGACAACAAGCTCAATATATTTTACTAAGTTAATATCTCGATATAAAGGGCAGATTTAATATATCAAGATAACAAGACAATTAAACCAGGTAAGGTCGGCTGAAACCCCGACGCTATCTCTATTAGTAATCATAGACAGGCTAGGGATTATGGTTCTGAACATGATTTAGTAGGTCAAACCTAACTGATGCAGCACCAAATATGTAAAGAAACACAATGCCTAGATGATCAAGTCGATGAAAACCTTTTCGAGATGGTAGATATATTGTGTAATCTAAACCAGCATCAATATATAACTCTATCGGCTAGTTTTCTGTAGAACAGTTATTAACCAATCTGAGTTATATGCTGATATCAATCTAGATTATACAATATATATGATAACTCGACGATTTACGCAAGCAAGATTAGAGTGTCATGAAGATGGAAGCACTAATCCCGAGAGCGCAAGCCGCCATAACAAGTTTTACCTCTTGCTGGAGATCGAAACCGATGCAGCCCAACTCGAAAGCAAGAACTCGTCGAAAAAACGATGAAAGAGTAAAGGTGGCGATGCGCCGAAGTTGTTGTATTGTCTGTTCTTTTTTTCTTACACAAACCTGGGTTCAATTTATACCCAGAATTACACAATCTGTCCTTGTCGGACACGACTCCTATTTCTATTACAACTCATACTAAGGATAATTCCCTAATACAAACTCTAACCAACAATATCTATTAGGAAACTAATATTATATCCTAATTAATAGATACAATTCCCCTCTTCGGACCCAATCCGTATGTGGGAATCCTCATGAAGCTCACCAACCGAACCCGACAAAGACTCTGTTATTCTCTCGTCGGAATCGGCCACATCGGCTATCCTTGTCCGACTCTGTCTCAGCCGATGGTCACAATAGCCGATTCGGTCACCAGTCGATAGACACCGTAGCCGATCCGGTCACCAGCCGATTCTTGCTCTGTTTTGGTAACCGCCAGCTTCCTCCAAATCCGCTTCGATTTTATCCTCAGATCTGATATTTGATTTACCAAATTTGGTCGTTAACACCAGTGGGACCACAAGAACACAAGCTTCTCACCAGCAACAAGAACACCTCGAGATGTCGAAGCAGGCCGAGATCGTCGAGGAGAACGTCATTCCCGTGACCGCCGACCAGCTCAGCGCAGAACAAAAAGCTGAGATGGATAGTCTGGTCGAGCAGTTCCAGAATATGTACCTGCAAACATATTCTAGGACTCGGCAGGGCACCTTGATTCAAAAGTCCAAGGTGGTCATGCCGGGTTCCGGAGATGGAGCTGGGACGTCGGTGGCGGCGCACGATCACGCCGTCAAAACTGAGGACACTGCAGCGCCGACGTTGCAAGACAGGATTGACTCCGCAGTCCACTCTGCGCTAGTCAACCAATCGGGGATTTTGGTGAACACCTTGACCAATACGGTCAAATCTATCTTAGACGGGTCGATTCACCAGTTCAAGCCTCAGGGGCCGATTTTCTTGCCAGAAAATAAGTTCCCTGCATATCGGACCCTGAGGAATGATCTGAGCACGTCTCAGCCAACAGCACCGATGCCACCCCCATCGGCGCAGCCGACAACGACATTGCCACTGGTCCTCACCAGGCAGACTGGGGGCAGCCCTCAGCTCATCACCGAGGAACAATACGCTCAATGGGCCAAGGGGAAGCAACCGGTGGTTGAGCCGATGCAGCAAGTTCCCGTCAACCAGCCATCGGCCGGACAACCGCAAGCCCCAGTGTTCAATAGTTCTCCACTTCAAGCTGCATACAACATGCCACAAGGCTATCAGCAGCACCCCGCAGGACAGTATGGCGTACCGAACTCGGATCATCATTACCAGCCATACTCCCCTAGGCAGTATCAAGCAGAGGGTTTGCAACAATCGTTTCAGCAAGACCTCCCACATCGGCCCGCAGGATATTGGGCCGATATGATAGCCGAAGTGATGCGGGATCAATTCGGCTTGAAGCCCAAGGAGAATTCTACAGTGTATCGGCACCCGTATCCCGAGGAATTTGACAGGGTACCATTGCCGGGCCGATACAAGATCCTAGATTTCTCCAAGTTTTCGGGACAGGACAACGTCTCGACATATGAGCATGTCAGCCGATTCTTAGCACAGTGCGGGGAGGCATCGGCTATCGAGGCGTTGAGGGTGAGGTTTTTCCCTCTGTCCTTATCAGGGTCTGCATTCACATGGTTTTCTTCCTTGCCCTGCAATTCCATCAGAGGATGGATAGATCTGGAGAAACAGTTTCATAGATATTTCTACAATGGCGTACAAGAGATGAAACTGTCAGATCTGACTGCCATCAGGCAACGAGTGGATGAATCGGTCCCTGAGTACATACAAAGGTTCAGAGACATACGAAACAGATGTTATAGCCTCAGTCTGACCGATTCCCAGTTGGCCGATTTGGCATTTCAGGGATTGCTAGGGCCGATACGCGAGAGGTTCTCCTCGCAGGAATTTGACAGCCTCGCTCAGCTGGCACAACGAGTATCGGCCCACGAGCAGCGATTCCAGGAGGCAAAGAAGTTCGCGAAAAAGATTAACACTGTTTATCAGTACGCCTCCGACGATGACGACGATGAAGATGGTGATGTCGACCTAGCCGAGTGGGCCCGGATGAGGAAATCAACAACTTGCCAGTGGGCCAAGAAAGGAGATAAAGAAGATAAATATGATTTCGACATCAACAAGGCCGATAAGATATTTGACCTGCTGTTGCAAGAAAAGCAGATTCAACTGCCAGTAGGTCACGTATTGCCATCGGCCGAAGACATCAAGAAAAGGAGATATTGCAAGTGGCACAATTCCTATTCACACCATACAAATGAATGCAAGATCTTCCGGCAACAAATTCAATCGGCCATCGAGCAGGGCAGAATTAAAATCGATGATGCCAAGCGGCCGATGAAGATTGAAGGCCACCCGTTCCCAGTCAACATGGTGCGGGCGGACAGGGCCGATGGCGGTGGTCATCGGACTGGCAAGCGGCCTCATCAGACCTCTGAGGGTCTGATCAGAAAATATCAGCGGAGGCGGGAGGAACAAGCTCAAGACCAAGCCGATCAAGACAACTCCTACGACCCACACTGGGAGTGCGAGTTTTTTCGCTTCTGCTGGAATGAAGGGATGAGGTTGCCATCTATCCAGGAGTGCCCTGCATGCAGTGGTGTAGAAAATTCTTATCAGGGCAGCTCAAGCAGACAAACGCATCGGCCGGCCAAGCAACGGAAATCCGTGCATGAAAGGCTGGGGCCGATGCACCAAGATCAACACGATGAAGATGAGGAGCAAGTCCAGAACCCCCAATGGTGCCCAAGCGATGTATTCACCAAGACACAGAAGCGGCGGGTTCAGAGGTTAAGGAGGAAAGAGCAAATCCAAGAGCAACAAGCTGAAATACCCCATCGGCCCACCAAGACCAAAAAAGAGTGGAGGATAAAATCCACGGTGGCCAGGGCCGATGAGGGCACCTCCAATACAGCTCAGGGCTACTCAGCTTCAAAAGGTAAAAAAATGACATCGGCGCCTGTTAACATGGTGTTTGTATTGCCAGCAGAATACAGTGTGCAGGCGGCCGATGAAGCGATGGCCGATGATGAACAAGGTTCAGCCAGGCTACGCTTGTCACCAGACCAAGCCATCTTCGACAAGCCAGTTGACGCCAGCCACAGACATCTACGGCCGTTGTACATCAAAGGATTCATCAACGGGCGGCCGATGACGAAGATGCTGGTCGATGGTGGCGCAGCAGTCAATTTAATGCCATACACAACCTTCAGGAAGCTTGGAAAAGTACCTGAGGATCTTATCAAGACAAATATGGTATTAAAGGACTTCGGTGGCAACGCATCCGAGGCGAAGGGGGTCCTGAACGTGGAGCTCACCGTGGGCAGCAAAACAATTCCCACCACCTTCTTCGTCTTCGATGGAAAGGGTTCCTACAGCTTGTTGTTGGGACGAGATTGGATCCATGCAAATTGCTGTGTCCCTTCAACAATGCACCAATGCCTCATGCAATGGCAAGGGGACCAAGTCGAGATCGTGCAGGCCGATCGGTCAGTACATGTCGCCAATGCCGATCTCGCAGTTTGGGAGATGGAGGGAATCGACTGCTTGTCCGGGCGAGTCTGGGACGCCGATTTCCTCAAGGTAACCGACTGCGACATCGAGACAATTGAAGACCAAGACAAGCGGTTACTTTAGCGAAGATGCACCATCCGCCGTTGACAATGACCCCTACACAGATGACGCGGTGGATGAGTTAGACGGCAAGTTGGGACAAGGTTTTACGTCGGCCGATGAATTGGAAGAAATTGATATAGGAATAGGTGATAGGCCTAGGCCGACGTATGTAAGCGCTAATTTGCCAAAGGAATACAAGAATAATTTGATAGATCTTTTGAAAGAATTCAGAGATTGTTTTGCATGGGAATACCATGAGATGCCAGGATTAAGCCGATCGATTGTAGAACATCGGCTACCAATCAAACAAGGCTATCGGCCTTTTAAGCAAGCTCCTCGGAGGTTTAAGGCCGATATGCACGAAGCCATAAAAGCAGAGATCACAAGACTTTACGACGCCAACTTTATCAGGCCCTGCCGATACGCGGAGTGGGTCTCCAACATAGTTCCGGTATTGAAAAAGAACGGCAAGCTAAGGGTATGCGTCGATTTCAGAGATCTAAATAAGGCGACGCCCAAAGACGAGTACCCTATGCCGTTGGCCGATTTGCTAGTCGACGCTGCTTCTGGGCATAAGATCATTAGTTTCATGGACGGAAACGCGGGTTACAACCAGATCTTTATGGCTAAAGAGGACATTCATAAGACAGCCTTCAGGTGCCCAGGGGCAATCGGCCTATATGAATGGGTCGTCATGACATTTGGTTTGAAGAATGCTGGAGCTACGTATCAGAGGGCTATGAATTACATTTTTCATGATCTTATTGGCTCTCTGATTGAAGTTTATATAGACGATGTCGTCGTAAAGTCAAGAGAACATGATATGCACTTGGCCGACTTACGCAAGGTACTAGAAAGGGCAAGGAAATATGGTTTGAAGTTGAACCCTAACAAATGTGCCTTTGGCGTATCGGCCGGTCAGTTTTTGGGTTTCTTGGTCCATGAAAGGGGGATTGAAATCACACAGAAGAACATCGATGCCATCAAGAAAATCAAGCCTCCAGAAAACAAGACCAAGTTACAGTCTCTGCTTGGCAAGATCAACTTCGTCCGGCGTTTTATATCAAATCTGTCGGGCCGTATAGAGCCATTCACTCCACTGTTGAAAATAAAGGACGACGAAGAGTTCATATGGGGTGACAAGCAACAGAAAGCGCTAGACGATATCAAAGAATATTTAACTTCTCCGCCGGTCTTAATTTCTCCACAAAAAGGAGTCCCATTCAAATTGTACTTATCAGCCGATGAGAAATCCATCGGCTCGGTCTTGGTTCAAGATGTTAACGGCAAGGAAAGAGCTATTTTTTATCTCAGCAGGAGAATGTTAGACGCTGAGACAAGGTACACGCCGGTGGAGAAATTATGCCTTTGTTTATATTTTTCATGTACTAAATTGAGGCATTACCTGCTTTCCAACGAGTGCATCGTGGTGAGCAAGGCCGATGTGATGAAATACATGTTATCGGCCCCTGTGTTGAAAGGACGAGTCGGGAAGTGGATCTTTGCTTTAACAGAGTTTGATCTTCGATATGAATCGGCCAAAGCAATCAAAGGACAAGCCCTGGCCGATTTCATCGTTCAACATAGAGATGACTCAGTCGCATATGCAGACATTGTGCCATGGACATTATATTTCGATGGATCCGTCTGCAGACACGGTTGCGGTATCGGCCTAGTCATCATATCCCCTCGGGGGGCAAATTTTGAGTTCGCTTTCACTATCAAGCCTTACTATACCAACAATCAAGCAGAATATGAAGCGGTGCTTAAAGGCTTGCAGTTATTACAAGAAGTCGAGGCCGATGCCGTGGAAATCATTGGTGATTCACAGCTAGTAATTAGTCAACTTTCTGGGGAGTATGAGTGCAGAGACGATATTCTCAAAGTCTACAATGAGGAGTGCAAAGAGTTATTACACGGTTCCCGGATCGTAACGATGAGGCATATACCCAGGAAGCAGAATTTCGAAGCCAATGATTTAGCTCAGGGGGCATCGGGATACAGGCCGATGGCTAAAGACGTTCAGATTCAGATTGCTCTCGTGCACACCGATGACTGGAGGTTTGATATCATTGAGTATTTGAGAAATCCTTCCCAATCGGCGTCACGCAGAATGAAATATAAAGTTTCACCCTATGTCTTATTGGACGATACCCTATATTATCGGACGGTTGATGGTGTCCTACTCAAATGCCTAGGTCCTGAGGAGGCTAAAACCGTTATGAGCGAAGTACACGAAGGGATTTGCGGCACCCATCAATCGGCCCATAAAATGAAATGGCTGATGAAGCGCGTCGGATATTTTTGGCCAACCATGCTAGAGGATTGCTTCAAGTATTATAAAGGATGTCAGGATTGTCAGAAATTTGGAGCAATTCAGAGAGCACCGGCATCGGCTATGCATCCAATCATAAAGCCGTGGCCGTTTCGTGGATGGGGAATAGATATGATCGGCCAGATTAACCCACCATCAAGTAGGGGACACAAGTATATATTAGTGGCTACAGATTACTTCACAAAGTGGGTTGAGGCCGTTCCTCTTAAGAAGGTTGATTCCAAAGACGCTATTCAGTTCGTCAAGGAGCACATCATATATCGGTTTGGGTTACCTCAGACAATAACTACCGATCAGCGATCAATCTTCGTGTCCGATGAGTTCGTCCGATTTGCTGACAGCATGGGCATCAGATTACTCAATTCTTCCCCTTACTACGCGCAGGCTAATGGGCAGGCAGAGGCTTCTAATAAGTCTTTAATCAAATTAATCAAGAGGAAAATTGACGAGCAGCCGAGGCAATGGTATACAACGCTGGCCGATGCCCTTTGGGCGTATCGGATGGCTTGCCATGGTGCAATCCAAGTGCCACCCTATGAGCTGGTCTACGGGCATGAAGCTGTACTGCCGTGGAAAACCGCCATCGGCTCAAGAAGGATTGCTTTGCAAGACGACTTGACAGCCGATGAGTACCATAATCTTATGGTCGATGAATTGGATGATTTGGCACATGTTCGATTACGGGCCTTAGAGAAAATCAAGCGTGATAAAGATAGAGTAGCCCGTCATTATAATAAAAAAGTCGTTGCCAAGTCGTTTGAGGAAGGAGACCTTGTATGGAAATTAATAATGCCGATTGGTTCCAGAGATAATAAATTCGGGAAATGGTCACCTAATTGGGAAGGCCCCTTTCGAATTCATCGATGTGTTCCTCACAATGCCTATCTGCTCAAGGGATTAGATGGCGAGATTTATGGACGAGCTCTCAATGGCAAATACTTGAAACAATATTATCCCAGTATCTGGATTGACTCATGATCGGCCCTCTAGCCGATTTATGATTACAGCCGATGTAGTTAAGCATCGTCTTTAGATGGCCGGTAAATACTATCGCCCTTAGTTCAAAATTTCAGAATATGAGCCCTCATCTTCCAAAATTTGGGGGGCATATATATATACAGGAGTTCTCGCATTGGATTTTTCAGTTGGCAATTGACTTCGGCTCTCTGGCCGATGAGATTATTTATAATGAGATTGTTCATATTAAAGATATATGCGGCTGGAATTTTCAAGACAAATTCGGCTGCACGGCCGATAAGGTGTGAGAGGATTTTAGAAGGCTGGAATTTTCAAGACAAAGTCGGCTGCATGGCCGATAAGGTGTACGTTTATACATTATAAAAATAACATATGCTACATCACCCTATGAAGTCCGCAATAGCAGCAATGGCTTTACGGCGAATCTGCTCAACGTCTTCAATAGCCTGGGCATCATCGGCCATCGTCCCTGGGATCGGTTTCAGTGATTTGCTTAGGGTCGCGAGGTACTTGGCCGATGCCTTGAGCTTTGCCGTCTGATCTTCTATGATCTTGGGTGATGCAGCTATCCCGGCTTCGACTTCTTGGATTTCTCGGCGTGTAGTGGCCAGCTTCGATTCTAGCTCTGCCTCGAGGCGACGGAGTTCTTCAAGCCTATTTTTCAGCACAATCGGCTCCACCGCTAGCTCGTCCAACCTGGTCTTATCGGCGTTCACTTGAGCTTTGCTAGCGGTCAGGGCCGATTCCAGTTGTTCGCACTCTCGTCGCTCTGCAAGTCTTTCTTTTGCTCTGAAAAGCTTGAATCGGTATTGTTCCAGGAAGATGGCCGGTGTGAGGATCTCCATCAGGTCTTCGGGCAGTTCGTCTTGGATTTCTTGTACCCTGGCTCTGATGGAGGAGCAGTCTTCTACCAAACACTCCAGCGAGGCTTCTAGCCGATTCCCAATATCGGACAGTCGGTTCTTTAATTCATCAGAGATCTGCACCTTGGCGGTGCTGGGCAGTTCCTTGTCCTCGTCATCAAGAAACTGGCCGATGTCAAATGAAAACATATCGGCTAGGCTCTGTAAACAGCAACATAGGTCGAGGTCAGTCTTGTCAATTGGGAGCTGACGAAAGGGGATCAGGCTAGGTCTCATTACCAGAGTTGGGATATCGGTGATGTTTGCATCGGCCTCCCTTTGCTGTGTTGAGGCAGTAGGCGATGGGGTTGGCCGATGTGGCGAAGGCGCTGGGGCCCTAGGCTGAAAAGCAAGGGATTGATAAGTAGGGTTGTGAGATTGGCATGATAATATATAAATCAACTTTTACCGAGGCGACCGGAGAGGGTACTGGAGAAGGAGACGGAGTCCTCAATCGTGCTTTAGCCTGCTCACGCCGTTGTAGGGTTGCTTTCTTAGTCCTTGGCAGAGGGGCCGATTGAGTTCTTTCCTTCAGAATAGATGATGCCACAGCCTGAAAAGGATATCAAATTAGAGCCAAGCAATTGGAAGGGGTTATGTGAGCACGGAGAAGAAATTGTGTTTACCTTGCGGATTGCATGTTTGGTCTTTTTCGGTTGGGGGGCATCACTTTGGTCATCGGCCGGTGGGATCTCAGTGGTTTCGGCTGATGGTTCCTTGGTAGCTTCAGCCGATGTATTTTCTTCATGTGTATCGGCAGCAGCTGCATCGACTTCTTCCTCCATTACTTGTTCTTTGAGAAACTCTTCTATGGAGGGATCCAGCTCTTCGAGATCTTCTTGGTCATCAACTTTGGCTTTTTTGCTGGATTTTTGGGCTTTGCCTTTAAATGGCGCTTTCCTCTTGGGGTTCTCCTTGATCATTAGCCCCTGGAGCAGTGATGGTATCTTTGGGGCAGTGAGGCCGATGATGGACTCCAGGATGGTCGACCCCGATGGAGCTACGGCTTGAGCATAGAAAATCTTCCGTCCACTGTTGCTCACAGAAGGAATCGGCTCATCTGGTACTTGGGGACTGATACCTTGGATAAGCTCCGTTACATAGAACCTGGCCGATTGGTGGAAAATATGAGCGGCCCACTCTTGCCACCAGGTTTGGAAATTGATGTGGACAAAGGTATTCAGGTGCAGCCGATCACAGTCACCAAGATTTGGGAGTTCGATTTCCATCGCCTTGCTCATGACTAGAGCCGATGAGACTGTGCCTCTGCTCTCCAGGAGTTTATGAAGGTATAAACTGATGGGAAGTTGCCCGAGCCCGCATTGCCTAGCAGCTGTCATTGGGTTATAAAATTCATAGGACAGGCTTGTGCTCCTTTCCTGAAAAATGCCTACTGGGAGCAGGCATGGAGTCAGGCCGATCATAAACACCTCTCTGGACTCCATGTCATCGTTTACCAAGCTCAGTTGCAGATTATCTGGGAGCTCATAATCTTGGTCCGATGTATAGATAAACATGTCCATCTTGGCTGATGGAGGGCCGGTGAAGAAACGGATGAACCATGTAGCCATGTCATCGGCCGATTGATCTGCGCCAGGGTAGACGGAGGCTGCTTCTCCATAAGACATGCATCGTCTGCTTCTGGGATCTTCGTGATCGGCATACTTCGATGGGAAGCGCGAGTCCGATAGAGGTGGCCGATCAACCATGGTGTTGGTATAAATTGTTAACCACAGTTGGATGAACCACCATGGTCCCCCGTGTGCCACGGTTTGTTTCAGCATCAAGTCATGTGTGGCAATGTGGAGTAGCCGATATACAGCTCCTAAGAGGTATCGGCCGAGGGGTATTCGTTTTTTGCTGACCAGGGCCTGAGCCAGGTGCTGACAGTTTGTTGTGGGGCCACAGGTCGATCCGCAGAAGACGAATCTTTCCAACCATAATGTCAGGAACGCTACATGTTCTCGCTCTGAGACCGATCCTTGTTCCATGTGCTCAGAGATGTACCCAGACCAGCCTCCAATTTTCTTGGTTTTCAGTTTGTGGCTGCTGTTTATCAAGAGGCTGAAAGGATTAATCTCAGAGTCGATGTCTAGTCCTGTGAGTACCTTGATATCTATGAGGGTTGGGGTCATCGGACCTTGCTTGAACATGAAGGCGTTCAAGGTACTTGACCAGAAGTAGCTGGCAGCTGACATTAGTGGCTCATTTTTCTTGGTATCGGCCAGGGACAGAGTTATGCATTGGCCGATTCCAATCTCGTCCCAGTGGACTTGTTTGACGGCAGCAATCCTTTTGTGCCAGGTCCTGTATCCGTTTAGCTTTGATGGCCATGACCTGAAGGTGTGCTTCCACGCCGAGACAGTGGGCTTGGCTTGCCTGAAAGGGATTCTGTCTGTTTCGGCGTTGATTAGCCAGGTTGGGTCGCAGTCGCCCGTGGGGCCCAGGAGAAGGCGATGGGATTTATCGTCGGTGGGGATCAAGATTTGGTTTTTGAAGACCTAAATCGTGAGAACGACGATGAAAATATAAGGCCTGGGGGGGACAGAGAGTAAAACCCTAACTTGGAGAAATTGACGGGGAAAGTTATAATGCAGGGTTGAACGAGTCGGCTTACCGCGGGGATCTTAGAGGCGTAGAATGGGGCGGAAGCCATTGCTGTTGAAGAAGGGATCGCTGCGGAAGGGGTCGATGTCGATGGAGTACCGAGCGGTCGCCGGAGTTGAAGAACACCAGGAGTTTGTTGAATCGGCGGCGAAAGGGTTCGAATCTGGATCTGTGCGGTTTTCAGATTAGACCTAGCAAAAAAGTCGATGAGTTCCTTGGAGCTAATTCCGCCACATTATATAATGAAGCGGAATTGGGGGGCATGTGTTAACGACGGATTTTGGTAATCGACTTGGAAAGAAAAGAGGAAACCGAAGCAGAGAGGAAGGATTGAGTTGGAGTCGGACCAGGCTTCGTATTGGACCCGGTAACCGTATCGGACTGGGGAGGTGTTGCTATAAAGAGCGTATCGGCCGATACGGATTTGGTTTGGTTGTGGGCCGATACGGGTTGTGAGTTGACAGTGTCAACGTGGGCTTGGTCTGGGCTCGAAATAAGCTTCAAGGAAGTTGCCAAATAGAGATAAAGCTCGGTTTTAGGCAATTGTATCTTGTAAATTAAGTAGTGTAGATCTAATCTGTGGCTTAAGTCTGCCGCAAGGACTTGTTTGTTAGTTGTAGATAAGATCGTGCCCTGCAAGGGTTCTGTTGTAACCTCGGGTATAAATATCCCGATAGTTTGTACATGTAATCTCTCTCAATCAATCACACAATCAAATCAATCTACTTTCGGCGCATCGCCAACCCTCGCAAGAGGTCTTCTTCGACGAGTTCTTGCTTCCTCAGAGCAGAGGTAAGAACTCGTCCCCGACGATCTGCATCGTCGGGGCTAATGTGTCGCTTTAGACACGTTAAGCCTCGATGATGTGATCGTCGATTATCATGTCTTGAATAGTTTTGACAGGTATTTTAATTAAGCCTTGCCAGCGGTTTACTCGCTTTAGGGTTTATTGCCGACGATGGTTTAATTCTTATGCTTGGCTAGATTGTTCAATGCAGCTACCATCCCCAAAAGCAATCGACGACTTGATTTTCTTTGTGTTAAGTCTCAATTCACACTTCGAGTTGCCATCGACCTTAGTCCTGTTTTGAGATCTAACACGAAGCCTGTTTTTGGTTGTAATTAAGGATAGTGCCGGGGTTTTAGCCGGTCTTATCTAACATATCTGATTGCTTTATGTTTCTTGCATGTGTTTGCCACTTATATGTACGGATCGATAAGTATGGATATGTCGATCGTGAAGTAATCTTAAGATTTCTTTATGGTTGATGTGTTTATATTGGCCGATTGGCTCGTATAAGTTTGCACTAGAGTACTAGCTGGTGTAGTTACCTTCGTTATCCTTATCGGCCGATATTATTAGTTGAGGTCTACATATCAATGAAGGCTGATAAGAATAGATTCATGTTTTACTTATTTTCTAAGTGAGCCGATATAGCTTTGCCCTATCGGCTGGGCTATGACAATGTGTCATCGGTCTATCGACCGATCGGCCGTTGTTCTCTGACTTGGTTTACTTGTTTCTTGTTGATTGCAGATCAAATCAACTGGCACGCTCTACTTACGACTAGGCAAGCCATTTGGACCTGCACTGGAGTTAAGCAGATCTCCCAGGCCGCCGTGGTAACGCGGAACCCGTTTGGTTGCTGGACGGGTCGAAATTCTGCGCCAACATTTTGCAGAAAATCACAAAAATCTAGGCTTGTCGAACCACGGAGGGACAAAATGCGACCCAGTCGAACAGCCGCGTGCCGACAGGGCCTGTCGAACAGCGGGCGTTCGATAGGGCTCGCCACCTGCCACGGCACCGCCCAGTCGGCCAGCTGCGTGCTGACAGCCGCCCCAGTCGGCTAGCCGCCTGCCGATAGGCTCCCCCACCGCCCTTGTCAGCCAGCTGCGTGCCGACAGGCTTCGCGCACCGCCCCTATCGGCATACGGGAGATCGACAGGGTGCTTTATAAGCCCTGATTCGTTTGAAATGAGGACCACTTTGTCGTCTCACCTCATCACCTCGTGCTAGCTTCGCCTCGCACGCCACCGTCGCGCCAGCCTGCCGTCGCCATTGCCGTGGCTGCCGATGCACCATGTCGTCGTGAAGATAGCACCACGAGAAGAGAAGGCAAGCTGCAGTGAGTAAGATATAAAATTGCAATCCTTAAGTTAGGTTGTGAAATTTTAATTTGTAAATATGAGGTTTGTTATTTCGTTGTTTTTATTTGTGAATCGTTAGTCATTGTTGTTAGTACATATAATTTGTTGAATCTGTTAACCATTAGTCATTGTGTAATGTTAGTATATATAGTTATATAGTTGTATGTTGCAAATAATTCGAAGTTAGTATATGTTTGCTGAGGTGATTAGCAATTTCGTAATGGTGAAATAGTTATCATCGGGGAGAAATCAATGTTGAGCGTTAGTACAAATCGAAAGGAAATTATATTTAATTAGTCAAATTTACGATGCAGAGCTGTGTCATTTGGCCAGAGGGAATTACTACGTGGTTGGGAAGGAGACGTCCGCAACTGTGCAGGAAAGAGCAACGACAGCGAAGGTATAAATTTGTAATCCCTTAGGACGACGAGAATTTTTTTTATTAATCATTGTTGGTGTTTAGTACAGGTATTATATGTTTATTATTAGTTAAAATCGAATGGAGGTATTATACGTTTATTATTAGTTAAAATCGAATGGAACTTATATTTAAGTAATGAAATATAGTTTGAATACGTTAGAGCAATAATGTAAGCATAGAGCATACGACACCTTACTGGGTAGTGACGTATTAATAGCAATTGGCATGCTATTTCAGGATGTCAGGTGTTGTGCCCGTTCGGGTGTATTATGGCGACGCTCCAATACAACTTTGTGATAGCGGGGTAGATTTGACCGTATATGCATTCGTTGATACTACCCTAAATACACCAGACCAGTTGGTTTTGAACAAAGTGCTAGGGTGGTTGCATAATATGTTCGGGATAGATCCTTCGATGGAGAAATTCATCATTAAAGCCATGTGGCCAATAAGGAGTGAATATGGATGGCAGTGGAGAGTAGTAGAGCTTGCATCTACTGGGAGTTGGAGAAAATTTGTGGCTAAAGTAAGAGAGAAAGGTTATAGCCTGGCAATATTGGTGAAAAAGAAAATAGATATTGTTGGGACCGGCGAGACCAGCCGCACGGAGGTGGAACAAACTCATATCGTGGAAGAGGCTAATATTTGCAGGAGTGGGGAAGAAGAAGCAGTAGAGGAGGAGGCTACTGCAGATGTAGTTGTGCCCGGTGGCAATTGTCCGGAGAACGAATTGGATGACGATGAGCCGGACTCACCTTTGGCTGTTGATGCAGCGGAGGAGAATGATGCGGTAGTGGAAGAGATGGAACTGGAGAACGAGGAATATATTTCGTTCGTGGTGGAAGGGCAAAATACAGCACAGTGGGACGAGGAAACCAACATACCTGAAGATTGGACGACCATATCCATGAGCCGTCTGGGGGTTAACGATGGTTTAGATGCCCACTGGCGATATGATTGTGAGAAGGTGCAAGTTGGACAGATGTTTCACGACAAAGGGCACCTACAAGACTCGGTGAAGAGGTGGGCTTTTCTGCAGAAACGGGAGTTTAGGGTGAAGGTTTCAAATCGGACGACGTATGACGTGAAGTGCACAAAGCCCGGATGCCCTTGGAGAGTGCATGGTTATAAGCCACAACATGACAACTTATGGGTAGCTTCAAGGGTTGAGGAGCATACCTGTTTGTTGGACAATACCCCTTTGGTACACAGGAACATGACGTCTGCATTCGTGGCACAAATGGTGTACTTGAAGGTTGTTAAAAAAACCTCTTTGTCGCCATTCACAATAATGCATGACATGGAGAAAGAGTACGGGTATGAGATATCATACGACAAGGCTTGGAGGGGTAAGCAGAAAGCACTGGAGATGAGATTTGGAAGTTACGAAGATTCATACCACAACCTTCCCCCACTTTTGGAGGTGTTGCAGGCCAGAAACCCGGGCACACATATGGCTATTCTCGATGAGGTTAATGACAATGGGAAAAACGTCCTTCGTCGTGCATTTTGGTCATTTGGGTGCATGATAGAGGCCTTCCGAAATTGCATTCCGTTGCTATGTGTTGATGATACTTTTATGACAGGCAAGTATAGGGGAACAATTTTAACCGCAATCGAAGTCGACGCTGATAGCCATGTCGTCCCCGTTGCCTTCGCTTTTATTGAAAGAGAGAACACATCGAGCTGGCTATGGTTCCTGCGTCACATTAAAAGGTGTGTTGTTTAAAACAGACCAAATGTGTGTGTTCTGCATGACCAACATGCCGGCATTCTATCAGCGGTGCAGCAGCTAATGGAAGATGTAACTGAGGAGGTTTCCTGGCCAGATTTGCATAGCAGATGGTGTGTGCGACATCTCGGTGCAAATTTTTACAGACAATTCAGGAGTAAGAGGTTAATGGACCTGTTCAAAAAGTTGTGCAAGCAGAATCAGCAAAGAAAGTTCGACGCCATATGAGAACAACTGGATCGGTTGACCACTACTCACATGCAAGAGGTTCGGAAAAAAGTCGTTCTTGCCCGACAAGAGGAGCCAGAAGGCCTGGAACCCGTTCCAAACGAATCACCGTCTGTTACTCGATGTAGGAAGCAGGGGAGGGCTACGAAGTGCTTCACTGACTGGATAGAACATGAGCGAAGGGAAAAGTGGTCGTTGTTGTACGATACCAATGGTTCACGGTATGGTGTGATGACAACAAATCTTGCTGAAGTGTACAACTGGGTGATGAAAAATACACGTCCTTTACCACTTGTTGCTATCCTGGAGGGCATCACAAAGGGTACACAGAAGTATCTTTGTAAAAGATACGCCATGGCTAGTCTTAACCTTGCCAATCCTAATGTAAGATATAGCCCCGCAATCACACAGTACATGGAGGAGAAAAGCAAGAAGGGCGGAATGCACAGGGTCTGGCCTGCTGGGAATAGGGAGTTGCTGTTTGAGGTATGTCTGCGTGACAAGAGTGGTGTCGGTATCGGAAGTACAGACATCACATTGGAGTGCACATTGTGGGCAGACTATCATGCTTGCAAATGCAACTGCAACAAGCCCTTCCTTCGACATATGCCATGCTCTCATGTTCTTGCCGCTTCCGCAAAAGGTGGTGTCGATGCGAACATATTCGTCTCTCCTTACTTTACTAAGGAAGCATGGGAGGCAACCTGGCGCGGTGAATTGAGTGGTTGGCGTGCGGTATGTGATTTCACTCGCCCATCCCCAGGGGAAGCCAACTGGGTGCCTGACTCAAATTTGCTAGTTGGCACGAAGGGGCGTCGCAAGACCCGTCGAATCAAGAACCACATGGATGAAGCTGAAAAGAACACCCGTTCGCGGCGTCCAAAAGTTTGCATTGTATGCGGCGGAGACCATAGCCGTAAAGATTGCAGCATGTACAATGTAGGCAAAGATGCAGAAGTTGGTGATATTCGGCGTGTTCCAGGGTGGAGGAAGGGCCTAGCAAGCGTGCGAGAGGAGGGCATTCTTGACTTGTAGTGTTATTTATGTGCTGGATTATTTTTTTTGTGCATTTACTACTCATGTCATATTATATGTATGAACTACTTCATGACATACATTTATTTGATAAACTGCCTTTCTATGTCTTTTCTACTTGTGCTAAAGTAACACTTCTTTTATATTTTTTTTACAAGATTTAAAAAAAAATCACTATCGACATCATTGTGCTCACGCGTGGTTACAAACTACTTTCGGCGCCTATGCCCTTACATGTCATAACTACTTATGCATACGACAACAAACTTTCGGGGCTTGGGTGTCTTGTCCATTACATCGCACAGTATACCACAGTGCACGGACACACAGTCAGTTCGACTTGTCACGATCAACTTTCGGCGCTACTTTGTAAGATAAAGTAATTCCAACTCACGCGTGCTCGTGTTGTCACATACAGTGAAGAAAATTGGCTCTCATTAAGTCATACGTCCAATCTAACTTTTGGCTCCATCCAGCACTCTAAAAGGGCGAACGACCTTATTCCGCATACGTCCACTCTTACTTTCGACGGTAATCTGGCGGACCCATCGTGCCCCATGATGTACACATGTAAAGGTTATCACTGCGATTTTGGTGCCTACATACGTCCCCATAACGAGCGATGCAGCACATAATTTCTTCATCTGTGTAGGCAACAAGCGCTACCACAACCCTTTATCGCACCAGCTTTCGGCAATGTCTAGACGCCGGGGCCTTGAGGATCCCAACTGGCGTAGCGATCCACTTGTACGGCTATTCCCACCTTGGTGCGAGCGGCCCCTCTGCCTTTGCGGTGATCGATGCCAACTAATGGGTTCGAGGAATCAAGACACTCGAGGAAGGTGTTTCTTTAGGTGCCCTAACTATGACTGTGAGGTATTTCATTCTCTGCATATGTTTATTCAGTTTGCATGAGCGATTGTTTATTCTTCTTCCAAATCTATTCGTCAGGCCCGCACTATAGCTTGTGGATACATCGAGTGGGTCGATACAGAAAATCCCGTTCTCGACCTAACCACTTGTTTATAAGAAGGACGCTAGTATTTTGCATCAGAAAGTACTGAGAAATATTTGGCGTTCAAATTTGCTTACGAACAACAATGTCGTGAAGAACAGTGCGACTGGCGGGTGCTAACGATGGCACTCCCTCCATGGGAAGCCCGTCCAAAATGCAGATGCGGTGATCGTCGTCAGGTTCTCCATTCGACCAAGCCAAGAACTTTGGGTCAGAGGTTCTTTGTTTGCCCAAATATTCTAGACGACGATTTCATGGTGAAAATATTTTCATTATCATGAATCCTTATTTTGTCACAACATTCAGTAACTTTGTTCGCTTCACGTCTATTCGTTTCTCGCAGGAACCGCCAAGAAGATGTCAATACAAAGAATGGATAGACACCGAAAAGGTTCTGAGTGATCCAACTTCCGGTGTGGTGCAGCTTGAATTGCTAGAGCAATACAGGTTTACTAAAAAGCAGTTTGAGAGGGGAGAGGGATCCTCACATAAGGGTTAGCTACTATCGGACAACTTACGTTAGTCAAATATGTGATGTCATGTTTCGTTGTCCCATTACTATATCATCATCGTGTTCAACTCTTGCACTACCTTCCTTTTAGTTCGAATCTAATCTTATCTATGTAACCGCAATGAAACCAGGTGTATCATGTTTAAATTGTAGTACAACTTCTCCTTGTTTCGGTACGGTCATGGATGTGCTCAACATCAATTCTTAAAAAATGTTTCTTCTCAGTTTCTAAAATCATGTTCTGTGAATTGAAAATTTTTTGAGTCGTCCGAAAATGATTTTTGGAATTTTCAAAAATAGACAGAACCAATTTTCGCTTCTGCAAATTTTTGGCCCTATTCGAAAGTGATTTTCGGAATTTCCCAAAATAACCGATAAGCAAAATAAGGTTCTGTAAATTAATAAATTACAAATGGATATATCTAAAATTACTAAATTATAACTCCGATATGTTTCTTCAAATATTCAATTACAAATGTGTATTAATCAATTATTATAAATTATAATAATACAACCAACTTAACAAGTTAATTATAATAAAAACTTACAAATTATAATTAATGAATTATAAACAATTCTGTCATTAATTATTTACTAACAACTTAAAAACAATTCTTACCAAATTAAAAAAAAAGTTCTGTACATTACTAAATTAAAAATGGATATATCTAAAATTAATAAATTATAAATCCGATGTGTTTCTCCAAATATTCAATTAAAAATGGGTATTAATCAATTATAACAAAATTATATTTACAAAAACTACTTAAAAACTTAATTATGAAAACAACTTACAAATTATAATTAATCAATTATAAAATATATGTCATTAATTAACTATTAGCAAGTTAAAAACAGCTCTTAACAAATTAATTTGTATTAATAACTAAAAAACTATACTTAACAAATTAAAAAAAATAAGGCCGGTCGACCCGGCCTGTTGAACAGCCAGCGTTCGACTGTGCCGGCGACCGGGCCTGTCGACCTGCCGCTGTTCGATTGGGCCCAGTCAAAACGCCGCCGTTCGATCGGTCCGGCCTGTCGTCGCTCCGCCGTTCAATTGGGCCCTGTCGAACCGCTGTGGTTCGACAGGCCCACATTTTTGCGATTTTCTGCAAAAGCCCACTATTTTTGCTATTTTCCATTAAAATAATTTTATTTCTAAAAAAAATTCCCTATGGAAGGGCTATCGTCGAATTAGTAAGGCCGAAAGGCACTCGGTGGCGAGGCATGTGTCTCCTTGCATGCCGAGCGGGCTTGTCGAGCCGTCCAGCCGGATGCAGGTCTTGAGGGGGAGGTTGCATTAGTGCTGCGAGTTGGCCGGAGCGTTGCCGGAGAGATGGTCACAAGGGTGCTACACTACTAACAAAAGCACTGCTGTGCCGGTTGGGAACCGACTATTGTTATCGGATATCCCAACCGGCACCCAGTAGGTGGCATTGACTTCGGTCATTGGTGTTGAATCTATGACTGACACCTTTTACATATATAGGTGTTGGTTTTATATAAAGAACCGTCATTTGTAATGACATATAGGTGCCGGTTTTTAACTCGACTGCCGCATGGATGACCCTATAAGTGCCGGTTCGTAAAAATAACCAACACCTGTAAGAATCATATAGGAGGTACCGGTTGTACACCGGGCAATACACGTGACAAGGTTTATAAGTACTGACACCTTTCTCTTGGCAAGAAAAAAAATAAAAAAATGGCAGGACCTACCAATTTCACATACAAATCACACAGTAACAAAAATTCACATCAATTCACACCCATTCATCAACATACAATCACATTCACATTCATCCAAACTCTATTCAATGTCACATCCATTCGTCAACATATACACATTCACCTTCATCCCAATTCTCCCATTTAGCAACACAGACACATTCATAGCCACATCCAAATTTACATCAATTTCGCATCCACATCCACAACCCCATCCCTTTCCACATCCAACACCCCATCAACACATATATATGTATATATCAACACATAGAAATTGCTAAGTCTAAAATTCGTAAGTATAAAAATTCCTAAGTCTAAGTTCTAAGTTCTAAACATTTGAAATAGAACAAGAGCTCTAAATTTCTAAGTCTAAAGTTCCTAAGTCTGAAAATTTCTAAGTGTAAGTTCTAAGTCTAGAATTTTAGACACATAGAAATTCCTAAGTCTTCCTAAAAATTCATAAGTTTTAAGTTCTATAAAATCTAAATTCTTAATATTTGAATACACATATATATCTCTTTTAAGCGTATAAATGAAACATTTGCATGAAACATTTATACCTCCCAATTCCAATTTCCAAAATTGAACATACACATATATATCTCTAAAAAAATGTAAATGTGACTGCATTTTACCTATAATACCGGATGAGAGTATGAAATTTCAAACTTCGATTAGGTTTCCTGTCCTCAGGTCATTGTGCATGTAATAGAAAACATAAAATAGAATATACAATAATAGTAAATATTGAAACACATTACATATAAAGTAACCTTATGCAATACTTCCATAATTCATGCATAAACAGTAATTACATTACAATTCCTACAAAGAAATCTAGCTACGTGCTTTTTCTCTTCTTCAAAGATAATTTCTTCTTCAAGTGCTGGGAGGCGCAGAGGATTGTTCTCTTGGTGGGTGCTTGTTGAGGTTGTAATCACCAGCTAGGTTTATAACATGATTACGGGTGAACCCGCAGAGCTCATCGACAAGACCTGTAATGACGTGTTGTAGCAACTCGCTTCTATCGAGACCCAATTTCTACAATACAAGGTTGGACAACGTAGAAATTGACTTAGTACTAGAATAGAATTGTTTAATATATGACTTCGGTCTCTGAAACATGATGTACCTCAGCATTAGAGTGCAGGTACCCCTTCTTCACAAAATATAGCATGTAGTACCACATGACATAGAAGCCACAAAGGTTGGTGGTAGGTTTCTGTCTATGGATCCACTCATGTTTGATGATCCTGAATGTTGTTGCATTCACCTTGCATCTCCCGTATGATCTTTCGGACCTACGATATCTCGCATATGCCCTATTTAGGGCATTGATAAGAACTTGGTTGTGTCTTCTCTCCTTCCGCAGACTATCGTATATGCAAATCATACTATCGTCGAAATTGATTACGATGAGGGTCAAGTGATGGCTGCATATAGGACAATGTATCAATAACTTCATAGATGTGGAGAGCAATCAAAACTTGAAATCGATGATATTCACTTACCGAGCAAGGTAAGGAAGGAGAATGTGGTCACAAAAATTGAGCTTGACGAGGGCGTTGAAGAGATAGTTCTCAATTTTAGCTTCTTTGGACAATAGCTTTTCAAAGTTCACAACCGTTGAGTCTAGAAAAGTAATCTTAGAGTTCTTGCTTCGACATTCAAAAGAGTAATGCCTGCAAAACAAGAACACGGTTCAGAAGCACTAAGCCTACAGTAGTGGGGGCCAGATTATGGACAGGAATTGTAGGATATGAAAGGACTCACAATGACCACATTTGGAGGATGCTGACATCGAGATCTCTTCTTTGGTACACGCTGAAGAGGTCCTTAAATTTAACCCAGCATATATTGGGTAGATGGTGAAATTCCATGTCTGTGTAGTACGCTCCGATCATTTTTTCATGCTGTGCGGCCGCCTCTAAATACCATTGATGTAGCCACTGCGCTTGAGTTCCTAATTGTCCAAGTTCCGAGTCAACCACCATGGGTTTTCCAAATTGGATCTGCAAGACCACTTCAGCCTCTGGAAGAGTATCCAAATCATCAAGACTGTCTATACCGACTGACTTACAGAATGCCTCTGTATCGGTCGTTTTCTCTGCAATGAACAACTCCTTAGCCTGAGTCTGTAGATCCTTGTTAGTAATAGTTCTTTAGAAGTTCGATATAGGATTCTTCGGTGGCTTTAGTTGTGCGCACTTTATGAAATGATCGATCACTTCCTTTGGAATTGGAATCTTTGGTTCCTTGGGTTTCTTAGGGTCAAAAAGCGAAGTGATGTTGCCACTCACCGTCTTCTTAGGCAGCCTCGTTGTCGGTGTTGACACTGAGTCCGCCTTTGTTGGCTGGCATCGTGACTTGTTCGATGAGGTAGACCTTTGGGATGTACTTGTTGTTGGAGTCTTTGTTGGGGGTGGGGGTGGACTTAGGGACTTCTTTGGAGGCTATGGTTGACTCAGTGTGTTCTCATGAGGAGGGGGTGGGCTGGGGTTTATCTGTCGAGGCGAAGAAGGAGCTAGACCTGGACCTCGATCGCCTGAAGGGTAGGAACCACCGTCACTTGGATCGCCTGCCCTACTGTTCGACGTGACAAAGATGTAGCATTGGGCCATAGGATCACATTGTGAAGAGCATCGCCCAGAGTGTCAACACCTTCCTCCAGAGGAAACTGTAGCACATATTCTCTATATCGGCTTGGCACGTCGTCAACTCCAACCCTTGAGTAGCCCACAGGCAACAGAACACTGTGTGTTGTTTGCGCTCACATATTGGATGTGCCACGTTGTGTGCAATCTCCTGAGTGATGTTGTTTTGAAGAGGGACATGGTGTCCGCACGGAGTATGTGTCGTTATGTCGTTAACTGTGTAATACGCTATCCTGTTGTGGTGCGACGGCTTCCGCAGACGTGCAACTACTACGTTTCCCACTCGGGCTTTCCACTTGGTTCCTGGCTTGCCTGTGGTGGCGTTCCGGTATCCCATCAGGAAACATGTCTGCAAGTTGTTCCCTTAGTTGATGGGCCATTTCTTGTGCGATACGATCGGCTTCCTCTTGTTGTGTGTGTCTTCTCTTACGAGCCCGGTACCTATGTCCCTTGTCCAGAAACCCATCCTTTCATGGAAGGAGACCAATGCCTCTCATGCGTCCAGGATGCTTGGGGTTCCCCAATGCCATTTTGAGCTCATCTCTCTCTCTTTCTGGTACAAAATTACCCTGTGACAACTGGGAATGGGCCTCGGTGATCTTCTGTTTAAGCTATTGCTGTCGAGGTCCTGCGGCGACCAACTCCCCTGAAGACGATTGTTTAGTCTTCCTGACATACATGTAGTGTTTTTTCCGGATGCCCCATCCCTCTGTCTCAGGTGTTATACCTGCTAGATGCAGTTGTTCCTCCTTCTCATCCCATTTAGGGTTATTCTTAGCGTATCTGCTCGGGCCGAGTCGGTGAGGATACTTGTCCTTTGCTGAGTTGGCATTGTTGTGTTCGCTCGGTTCTCTTGCCTCTTTAGATGTTTTCCATCTCGCGAACTCATCCTAGTAGTCCGCACACTTCTGGTACATGGGTTTGTTAAAATCTAGGGTCCGGTCGCATTGGACGAAGTCTGTGTTCAAGCTGTCCTTCCAATTTTTGAAGAGAGTGCCCATCTTGGATAGGGCCCCATGCTTTGCTAACGTTTTTAGGCCTTCAGGAAAGGAGAATGAAAGCTTCAATTTTCACCAGCACTCTCCCTACTATACGGGGTCAATGCCTCCAATGGTGCTCGAGGTAGACCTTTTGCAGTGAGTTCTGTCACGATGTAGTGACCATCAGGCATCGTGCTAGGACCCCTTCATCGTTTGGCCCGACGTGTTAACAAGTGTTGGTAGTCTTGTTTTATCGTCAAGAAAATAACTCGACATGTGAAGTACTCTCGTTTGTATGCATCCCACATCCATGCACCATCCGTCCATAGGATTCCAAAATTCTCTACCAACGGTTTGAAGTACACATCGATATCGTTGTCAGGTTGTTTATTCTCTTTAATTAGAAGTGACATCATGATGTACTTATGCTTCAAACATAGCCAAGAAGAGAGGTTGTAGATAATAACATCGACTAGCCATGTGTTATAATGACTGCTCATGTCACCAAAAGGATTCATGCCGTCGGTGCTGAGCGCAATCCTCACATTCCTCATGTCGTATGTAAAATGATTTTTGTACTTCCTATCTCCATTGAGACCCATTAGCTGGGCGCCTTATCATTCCATCTCTTTTACGCTCTTCGTAGTGCCAACGCATCTGCTTAGCATGTTTCTTGTTTGCGAACATACGTTCCAAACTAGGGATGATTGGAAAATAGCATACCACCTTCTACGACACTCTTTTCTTCTTCACTGAACCATTACTTCTGCCGTCACGATCACCGTCTCCACACTTATACCGAGAAGCCTCGCACATTGGACATTGGTCCAAATCTGCATAATCACATTATACCGATAAAGAATGTAATCATTTCAACAAGTGTGAATTTTCTGTATCTCAAGGTCAAGGGGACAAATAACTTTTTTCGCTTGGTACGTTGTTTTCGGCAAGACATTATCCACAGGAAGAATTTTTTTTAGTAGCTCTAGCAACTCAGTGAAGCTCTTATCTGACCATCCATTGCTTGGCTTCAGGTGAAGAAGAGATAGAACCACCTGTAGCTTGCTGTGCTCTGCCTTACAACCATTGTAAAGTGGAGTTTTTGAGTTCTCCACCATGGTTTTGAACTTGGAGTATTCCCTATCATCAGTGTCAGCCCTCTCCCCGTCGCACAGCATCTGATCTAGATCAGCTTCACGTGATCAACGCACGTTTGGTCCTCCTACTCACAACTGACATCTTCGTTCGGCACGTCATTGTTGCTTGCACTTCCCTCACCTTGCTCCTCATCATCAAGAAACTCATGACATCTGAACTTTGGCATAAAACCCTTGTAAAAAGATGTGCATGGACCCGTTGCACCAAAAATTGCCTGTCTTTCTTGCAACCAAAGCATGGACACCTTAGATAATCCGGCGCATTAACTGAGTTGGTGCTCATCACCGCGACAACGAGAGACATTACTCCCTTGATATACTCCATAGAGTCATGATCCGCTTTATACATCCATCCTATATGCATTACAACCGATGGGTACCTATGAATATTACTTAATGTCAATTACTCTGAATGATTGTTGACAAAATATCCGCACTCAAACAATGGTGCCAAATCTGCGTTGACGCGAAACTATGTCGACAAACAAGAAGGCCTGAGAGATCTGCTTAGCTTCAGTACATGTCCTAAATTTTAATGAGATGCAGGCATGCCAGTTAGTTTGATCATGCAACCGACAATATAGATGAATATGTTGATGACCAAAAAGTCGATCGGCTAATAAGCCGATGTAAAGATATTAGCTGATGTCGATAGGGTTTTGACCAATCGGCTATATGTCCGATGTAGATTATGACACTTGGATAAATAATGATATAAAGACAATCGATTGATGATAATGTAATAAAATAAAGAACCGATTGACTGATATAAATATAACAAAGTAGATATCCAATGAACCAGTCAACCGATATAGATATAATGAAGCAAATATCCAACAAACCAATCGGCCGATATTGATATAGAATATTAAATGTAGGCTTAACGGTTAAAACATATATTTGCTGGAAGTTCGATGTTATTAAATCCAAATGATTAAGTAATTAATGAAACCTTTGTTGCAATCGGCTAAAACCAACTTGTATATAATCCTTATAAGCCGATGCAACATTTAGATAACTCATTGACTGAAACCCCGATGAAATAATGATTGATGCCTACTGACTTGAATAAATCTAATTTACAACCACAATCTCATAGGTTGAACCCAATCGATGCAGTATAAGGTTGATAATTGCCAAATAGATTTAAGAAAACCGATATGACACCGATCAAAGTGGTCATGCATTAAATTTAACTAAGATAGTAAAATCATCAAAGGAAAATTTAATACATCAGATAAGATCGGCTAACACTCCGATGAAACATTAGCATGAACCTATCGGCTTAACAAGATTTAGATTATCAACAACAATTTAGTAGGTTGAACCTAACCGATACAATACGAGATTGTATATAATAATATAATACTCAATGAGCCAATAAATTTGTCTAATATGTTGAAAATAACGAATCTATCTAAAACATCATTGTGATTGTAGAGATATATTGGCTAAGACAGAAGATCAGACCTAACCGAGACAGTTCCAACTAAACCGATGCGTCTCTGAACATAATGCTATTAAAGACAGAACTAAAATATGAGGTAAGCAAAATATATCAACCAAACCAGAGCAATCTAAGAGGTCGAAGTGATGCAGCCTTGGACAACACCAATGTACCTGATACAAATGCCAAGGTCGGCGAAACTTAGGGCTTACCCCTTCGCTGGAGATTGAAGCCGATGCAGCCCCGTGTCAGGTGCCAAGTTTCGCCAGTAGTTAAAAGCTCAAAAATAAGGGTGGCGATGTGTAACAGCCCATCCTCCAGAACCACGCAGCCTAGCCCAACTGACGGGCGGGCCCACTTACACATACCACTCCACTTACACTTTCATCCTCACTTCGTGTAAAAGGGTTAACCCGGGAATGATATGGTTGGGGGGAAGAGGCCTTATAAGTTGGTTCCACTCTTGCTAAACTAGCAGGTGGTACTAAACATGTGCACACAGCTCTCATGGGCTACACAAGCAAAATCCCAATTGGGCCAGGATGTCACATACACCCCCCTCAAAGGACCCGACGTCCCCATCGGTCCAACTCACCCACATAGCCACACAGGCATATAGGCAAATGCCCAGGAACACAACCCCTCTTAGCGCACGTCCATACGTCCAGTGTCGGCGCCATATGCCATGCCATGTGCCTCACATAGAGCCCACATGTGACATGCGCCATATGCCTGCACACTGACCCATACGCGCAACCGTGAGGGTCGGCTCTGATACCATTTGTAACAGTCCATTCTCCAGAACCGCGTAGCCCAGCCCAACCGATGGACGGGCCCACTTACACATACCACTCCACTTACACTTTCGTCCTTGCTTCGTGTAAAAGGGTTAACCCGGGAGTGATATGGTTGGAGGGAAGAGGCCTTATAAGTTGGTTCCATTCTTGCTAAACTAGCAGGTGGTACTAAACATGTGCACACAGCTCTCATGGGCTACACAGGCCAAATCCCAATTGGGCCAGGATGTCACACGATGCGCTGAGAGTAGTTCTATTGATCAAGAGATTGATTACAAAGAACCCGGATGTACATATTTATACCTATGGGTAGGTACTTGTCCAGATCGGGCACGTTACTAGTTTCCTAAAGATAACAAGAAAGATAAAGTCCTAATCGGACTCTAGACAAAAAACTTTCTAAATATAAAAAGAAAATTACTAAATATTGCCTAATTAATAGATAGAATTAAACTGCCATGCCATGGTTTTCACGATTCCTTCTTGAACTCGGTCTCTCCTGGATAAATTTCCATCGGCTATTTGACCTCTTTCCTTAACCGAATCCACTAAAGAATCTTACCAAATTTTGGCATTAGCAATGATACAAATACTTGTTTCGGGTATGCACTTTCTATGTATACGTAGCAAACGGTTCAATTCAACTTTCTATAGTGAAACGAAGCGAAAAATAATGAACACTAACCTTGTAGCAATCAATCTCCAACAACACCCAAAAATTTAGAGCAAAACCTCCCCCCTCCTCTAGCTGGTCAAGCAAGAACGAGAGGCGCTGCTATGTTCTTTGCTCGATCAGCTAGAGAGGATGGGAATGAGCTACATATATGTCGAGCTTATGGGTGCTGATTCTTTCGCTAGAACCGACACCTATGTCTGACATCTATACAGGTGCCGGTTCTTAAGGTGGGTCGGAGGCAGAGGTCACAAAGGTGCTGGTTCTTAAATAGAACTGACACCTTTCTTTGACAACCTCAAAGGTGCAGGTCTAAAGTGGGCCCCATGACCAACCACTCCGATGTGACATATAAGAAAGGTGCCAGATTTTAGTTCAAAACCGGCACCTTTCTCTGACAGCGGAAATAGGTGCCGGTTCTATCTAAAACCAACACCTATTTGGAGAGAAAGGTGTCGGTTCTTCGAGCTGGCTCCCACGCAGGCGAGCGCGTGGGCGGGAAAGGGACTATAGGTGCCAGTTTTAGCTATTCCGACACCTATGGTGCTGACACCTTTGTGCATTTCTGTAGTAGTCCTAGCACGGTTGGCAAAGAAGTCGAAGCTCTTGAACCGGAAGTCCAAACATAGGAATAGCTTGAAGTCTCGGTGCTAGTGACGCCGATGATGTTGAGGGGACAAAGATCTCTGGTATCATCCATGGCGAAGCTAAGGGAGACTAATCGGAAGGATGTCCTTGGTGAAAACTTGGTGATGTGAACTCCGATGACATCGGAGGTAGCCATCAGCATCTGCTTGGGTGATCTTGTCATCCCCCTACCTGATGTACCAACTATCGATTTAGGAAATCAGCAATAAAGTTATAAAGGTGCAATAGATCAAAGAACTGATGGTGACACGAGGATTTTTATACAGGTTCTTGCCCTCAAGGATGAGGTAATACCCTATGTCATGTTTAGTAGATTGAATTAGTGGTGTTTAGGGATTACGGCTATAGTACGCGCGTGTATCTAACCCCATTATGTAATGCCCTTCTCTCCCTATATAGGCACCACGAGCTAGGTTACATGGGACCCAGCTTAACAAACTTAGCCATATCACCTTCTATATATCTAACTATCTGAGATAGCCAAGGATAAGATTTATCTGTTATCTTTACTTCTCCCCTCGTCTTGGGTTACAAGTTGATCAAGATATTATTGGAAATCTAGTCATAATTCTGCATAATATAATCTAGAAAAACATTATAGTAACCATGACATGAGAATACTAGGTTGATTTAGTGACAATGCTAAATATGAACATGCTAATAACAATAATAGCATTATCTAGTGACATGTTTAACATCAAAGCAAATAGAGAAATATATTCGGAGAACGCTCCAGATCCAGAGGCGGTGTTGGTGTTGTCACCCTTGCCACAGTTCTCTCCTCCATTGTCATTCCTAGTTCCCAGTACTGGTCGACATGGTGATGCAGAGGAAGTAGTGAAGACGTAGCAGAGCAGCCGCGCAAAGGATGCGCTCCCCAAAAACTTGAACGCCCGCCTACCCATACAGGAACTCTGGTGGACGGGGTTTCGGAGACTTGCTCGTCCCGAACACTCATGTGTGCATGTGCTCAGAACCGGGGATTACTGAAGCCGCTAAGGTGCAGAAGAATAGGAGATGTGTACTACAGGAGAAGAATCTAACCGAGTAGGAGATAGAACAGATTGAGAGTCCTTTCTGTCTACCGGGAGGTGGAAGATAACGCGCGAGAGAGATGTTACAGGTTGACTTATGGCCTCGTCCATTACCGGAGTAACGAACCCCGTCGGTTACGCTTTTCTTATTAAAACAAAAACGGTCGAAAACGAGCAACCAGCTCGACCTCGACCTTGTCCCATCGCTCGCTCACATGGCACGCCTCGTCTCACCTTGCCACGGCCCGGCTGGCTCAGCTTGGCGCATGCCCGCGTGCGTGTGTTGAATTCCCACCACCATCTCAACCACTCAATAAGGGCTCTCAATTGACATCCTATTTAAGTTAAGTTCCTTTCTTGTTGGTTTCCAATGTGGTATTAATCTCTTAATATTAATTGTGGGCCCATGGAATTAATAGGATTAATTTGGGCTTAGCCCATTTAATTCTAACAATTCCCACCAAATTTCAAGGCCCACAAGAAATGTTCTTAGTTATGCATCTGTTTGTTATACCAATTTTTTGGTGGAGACTGTTAAGTTGAACTTCCACCTAGAAAAAGGCTACACCTGACCACAATTGAACAATGGACTATATCTTGAATTGTCCGTCTTGTGCAGTCAAGCTTTATCCAATTTCTTAACTGATACTAGGTTGTCATTAGCACCCCCTCTGTTTGAAGCGTATAAGTGTTGGTGCAGAATTTCGACCCGCCTTGCAACCAAACGGGTTCCACGTTACCACGGTGGCCTGGGAGATCTGCTTAACTCTAGTGCAGGTCCAAATGGCTTGCCTAGTTGTGCGCAGAGCGTGCCAGTTGATTTGATCTGCAATCAACAAGAAACAAGTAAACCATGTCAGAAAACAATGGTCGATCGGCCGAAAGGCCGATGTCACATTGTTATAACCTAGCCGATAGGGCAAAGCTGTATCGGCTTACTCAATATAATAAGCAAATTGAACAAATCTAATCTCATTGGCCCATATTAACATGCGTATAACAAATTAATAGAATCGGCCGATAAGGGTTTCATGAAGATAACTACACTAGCTATTACTCCAGTGTAAACTTATACAAGCCAATCGGCTAATATAAATACACCAACCACAAAGGCATCTTTAAGAACACCCTACGACCGATATGTTTATATTCATCGATCCACATGTATAAATGACAAACACATGCAAAAACATGAATAATCGCATGCATTAGATAAGACCGGCTGAAACCCCGGCGCTATCCTTAATTACAATCGAAAGCAGGCTTTGGGTTAGATCTCGAAATAGGACTAAGGTCGATAGCAACTTAAAGTGTGAATCGAGACTTAACACAAAGAAAATCAAGCTATCGATTGCTTTTGGGGATGGTAAATGCCTTAGATAATCTAAACAAGCAAACTGATTCGACCGACGTCAACAATAAACCCTAAAGCGAGTTAATTGCTGATGAGACAAAATCAGAAAACCACATCAAGATTAGCTAACACACGATAACGGCGATCACATCATCAGGGCTTAACGTGCCTAAAGCGATACGCTGGCCCCGACGATGCAAATCGTCGGGTACGAGTTCTTACCTTGCTCTAGGGAAGCAAGAACTTGTCAGGAGTCAACCTCTTGCGAGGGTTGGCGATGCGCCAAAAGTAGATTAATCTGATTTGTTGTATTGGATTGTGAGAGAGCTTCTATGTACAAACTACCGGGATATTTATACCCGAGATTACAACAGGGTCCTTGTAGGACACGATCTTATCTCTAACAAACAACAAGTCTTTACGGCAGACTCTTGCCAAAGATTAGATCTAAACCTACTTGATTTACAAGATACAATTGCCTAAAACCGAGCTTTATCTCTATTTGGCAACTTCCTTAAAGCTTATCTTGAGCCCAGACCAAGCCCACGCTGACTCTGTCAACCTACAACCCGTATCGGCCAACAATCACATCGAATCCGTATCGGCCGATACGCCCTTTCTGGCAGCACCTTCCCAGTCCGATACGGTTACCGAGTCTGATACGAAGCCTGGTTCGACTCCAACTCAATCCTTCTTCTCTGCTTTGGTTTCCTCTTTTACTTCCAAGACGATTACCAAAATCCATCGTTAACACATGCCCCCCAATTCCGCTTCATTATATAATGTGGCGGAATTAGCTCCGAGGAACCCATTGACTTCCTTACCAGAGCTTGGCTGAAAACCGCGCAAATCCAGATTCACATCCTTCCGCCGCCGATTCGACAATCCCTTCGTGTTCCTCAACTCCGGCGACCCCTCGGCATCCCGTCGACATCGACCCCCTCAACAGCGACCCCTTTCGACGACAACAATGGCCTCCGCTCCGTTCTACGCCTCCGAGGTCCCTGTGGTAAGTCAATCCCTTCTAAATCCACATTCTCACTTTTCCGCCAATTTCTTCAAACTAGGGATTCAAAATTTTGCCTCCCGGGTCTTATATTTTCAATCGTCATTCTTATGACTTAGGTCTTCAAAAACCAAATCCTGATCCCCACCGACGACAAATCACATCGCTTCTTACTAGGTCCCATGGGTGACTGCGACCCAACTTGGCTGATTAACGCTGAAACAAACAGAATCCCCTTTAGGCAAACCAAGCCCAATGTCTCCTCGTGGAAGCACACTTTTAGATCCTGGCCGTCGAAGCTTAATGGGTACAGAACCTGGCATAAAAGAATTGCTGCTGCCAAACAAGTCCACTGGGACGAAATTGGGATCGGCCAATGTATCGCTTTATCCCTGGCCGATACCAATAAGAACGAGCCACTCATGTCAGCCGCCAGCTATTTCTGGTCAAGTACCCTAAACGCCTTTGTGTTCAAATAAGGTCCGATGACCCCCACTCTAATCGATGTCAAGATACTGACAGGGTTGGACATTGACTCCGAGATCAATCCCTTCAGCCTCCTGATACATAGCAACCACAAGCTGAAGACCAAGAAGATTGGAGGCTGGTCCGGGTACATCTCTGAACACATGGAACAGGGATCGATCTCAGATCGAGAACATGTAGCCTTCCTGACATTGTGGTTGGAGAGATTTGTTTTCTATGGATCGACCTGCGGCCCCACTACAAACTGTCAACACTTGGCTCAGGCTCTGGTCGACAAGAAACAAATCCCCTTGGGCCGATACCTCTTGGGAGCTGTCTATCGGCTGCTCCATGTTTCCACACAATATTTGATGCTAAAACAGACTGTGGCACATGGAGGACCATGGTGGTTTGTTCAACTATGGCTTACCATCCACACCAATACCATGGTGAATCGGCCTCCACTATCGGACTCCTACTTCCTCTCCAAATATGCTGATCATGAAGACCCCAGGACCAGAAGATGCATGTCCTATGGGGAAGCAACCTCTGTCTACCCAGGCGCAGACCAATCGGCCGAAGACATGTCTACATGGTTCATTCAATTCTTCATCGGCCCCCATCAGCTAGGATGGACATGTTTGTCTACACATCGGACCGAGACTTTGAACTCCCTGACGATCTTCAGCTGAGTTTAATAAATGATGATTCAGAGTCAAGAGAACTTTTCATGATTGGCCTCACTCCATGCCTGCTCCCAGTAGGCATATTTCAGGGAAGAAGCACCAGCCTATCTTATGAGTTTTACAACCCAATGGTAGCTGCTCGACAGTGCGGGCTTGGGCAACTCCCTGTCAGCTTGTATCTTCATAGACTCCTAGAGAGCAGAGGCACGGTTCCATCGGCGCTGGTCATGAGCAAGGCGTTTGAAATCGAGCTCCCAAATCTCAGCGATTGCGACCGGTTGCATCTAAGCGCTTTTGTCCACATCAGCTTCAAGGCATGGTGGCAAGAGTGGGCCGCTCATATTTTCCACCAATCAGCCAGATTCTATGTGACAGAGCTTATCCAGGGTATCAGCCCTCAAGTCCCAGACAGGCCGACACCATCCATGAGCAACAGTGGACGGAAAATCTTTTATGCTCAAGCCATAGCTCCATCAGGATCAACTATCCTGGAATCCATCATCGGCCTTACTGCCCCGAAGGTTTCAACGCTACTTCAAGGGCCGATGATTAAAGAAAACCCCAAGAGGAAAGCACCAGCTAAGGGCAAATCCCAAAAATCCAGCAAGAAGGCCAAAACTGACGACCAAGCCGATCTCAAAGAGCTGAACCCCCCCATGGAAGAATCCCTTGATGAACAAGTGATGGAGGAGGAGATTAATGCAGCAGCCGCCGATGTGTCTGAAGAAGAAGATTCGTCGGCTGAGACTGTCAAGAAACCATTGGCCAAGACCACCACAATCCCATTGGCCGATGACCAAGCCGGTGCTGCCACACCAAGGAAGACTAGACATGTAGTCCGCAAGGTTAAAATATTTCTTTTACTGGACTTCATGCAATCCCCTTCTTATTGGTATGCTATAATTTGACGTCTTTTCAGGCTGCTGCGTCGTCTATACTCAAGGAGAGAACCCAATCGGCCTCTTCAAGAACCAAGAAGGCAACCTTTCAGAGGCGTGAACGAGCTAAAGCCCGATTGAGGACTCCTTCTCCTTCTCCACCACCCTCTCCGACTGTCTCGGTAAGAGTTGATTTTTGCATTATCTTGCTATTTATATGACCCTACTTACCAATTTCTTGTCTTTTCAGCCTAGGGCTCCATCATCTTCACCACATCGGCCAACCCCCTCGCCTACTGCGTCGACACACCAAAGGGAGGCCGATGCAAGGACCACTGATGCTCCAACACAGGTAACTAAGATTACTTGGACCCCCTTTCCGTCGGTTCCTATTTAATAAGGCTGACCTCGACCCATGTTGATATTTGTAGAACCTGGCCGATATGTTCTCCTTTGATATCGGCCAGTTTCTTGACGATGAGAACAAGGAGCTACCTAGCACAGCCAGGGCACCAATCTCTGACGATCTGAAGAACCGGCTGACCGACATCGCCAATCAGCTGGAGTCCTCGCTGGAGTACTTGGTGGAAGATTGCACCCCCAACATGGTCAGGGTACAAGACATTCAAGACGAACTGCCCGAAGACCTGATGGAGGTCCTAACACCAGCCATCTTCTTGGAGCAATACTGATTCAAGCTCAACAAGGCTAAAGAAAGACTCGCAGAGCGGCGAGAGCGTGACCAACTGGAATCGGCTCTGTCTGCCAGCAAGGCCCAAGTTAACGCTGACAAGACCAAACTGGACGAGCTAGCGGTGGAGCC
Organism: Oryza officinalis; assembly: GCA_008326285.1. Lineage (NCBI taxonomy): Eukaryota > Viridiplantae > Streptophyta > Magnoliopsida > Poales > Poaceae > Oryza > Oryza officinalis. Next base: position 30,397,980 of record BDMV01000003.1, on the reverse strand, counting down.
GATCGTCTTGAAAAACAGACTTGAAGAACTCCGTCGCCTCGAGGCGGAGCTAGAATCGAAGCTGAAATCCACTCGTCAAGAAATCCAAGAAGTCGAAGCCGGGATAGCTGCCTCGCCTAAGGCTATAGAAGACCAGACGGCAAAGCTGAAGGCATCGGCCAAGTACCTTGCGACCCTGAGCAAATCGCTGAAGCCGATCCCAGGGTCGACGGCCGATGACGCCCAGGTTATAGAAGACATCGAGCAGATCCACCGTAAAGCCATTGCAGCTATTGCAGACTTCATAGGATGATGTGGCATATTTTGTCTTTATACTGTGTAAATGCAAACCTTATCGGCCAAGCAGCCGAATTTGATCTGAAAACTCCAACTTGAACATTATTTGTGAAATCCCTCAAACAAGTGTCCTTTGATCTTATCGGTCAGAAATCTGAATTCGACCTTAAGATTGTTTGAAAAATTCCTTTGAAAAATTCCTTGAAAAATTCCGCGATTGTATATATATATGCCCCCCCTCTTTTAGAAGATGAGGGCTCATGTTGTAAAATTTGAACTAAGGACGATAATATATATCGGCCATCTAGAGACGATGCATAACACATCGGCTGTTATCATAAATCGGCTGAGGGGCCGATCATGAATCAATCCAGACGCTAGGATAATATTTCTTCAAGTACTTGCCATTAAGAGCTCGTCCATAAATCTCACCATCTAGCCCCTTAAGCAAATAAGCATTGTGAGGGACACATCAATGAATCTGAAAAGGACCTTCCCAATTAGGTGACCACTTGCCGAATTTATTATCTCTGGAACCAATCGGCATTATTATCTTCCGTACAAGATCCCCTTCCTCAAATGACTTGGCAACAATCTTTTTGTTATAATGACGAGCCACTCTGTCTTTATGACGTTTGATTTTCTCTAATGCCCGTAATCGGACATGGGCCAAGTCATCTAACTCATCAACCATAAGATTGTAGTATTCATCGGCTATCAAGTCGTCTTGCAAAGCAATCCTTCTTGAGCCGATGTTGGTTTCCCATGGCAGCACAGCTTCATGTCCATAAACCAACTGATACGGAGGCACTTGAATCGCACCATGGCAAGCCATCTGATACGCCCAAAGGGAGTCGGCCAGTGTCGCGTGCCATTGCCTCGGCTGTTCGTCAATTTTCCTTTTTATTAGCTTGATTAAAGTCTTATTAGAAGCCTCTGCCTGCCCATTAGCTTGCGCGTAATATGGGGAAGAATTTAATAATTTAATGCCCATGCTGTCGGCGAACTGGACGAACTCATCGGACACGAAGATTGATCCCTGATCGGTGATTATTGTCTGAGGTAACCCAAACCAATATATGATATATTCCTTGACAAACTAAATCGCATCTTTGGAATCAACCTTCTTAAGGGGAACGGCCTCAACCCACTTTGTGAAGTAATCTGTAGCCACCAAGATATACTTGTGTCCCTTACTTGATGGCGGGTTAATTTGGCTGATCATATCTATTCCCCATCCACGAAACGGCCACGGCTTTATGATTGGATGCATAGCCGATGCCGGTGCTCGCTGAATTGCTCCAAATTTCTGACAATCTTGACATCCTTTATAATATTTGAAACAATCCTCTAGCATTGTCGGCCAAAAATATCCAATGCGTTTTAACAGCCATCTCATTTTATGGGCCGATTGATGTGTTCCACAAATCCCTTCGTGGACCTCGCTCATAACAATTTTAGCCTCCTCAGGACCTAGACACTTGAGCAAGACACCATCAACCGTCCGATGGTATAAGTCATTATCTAACAAAACATACTGCAATACTTTGTATTTCATCTTCTGTGACGCCGATTGGGAAGGATTCTTCAAATAATCAATGATAGCAAATCTCCAATTGTCGGCGTCCACGGCGGCGACTCGAACCCGTACATCCTTGGCCATCGGCCTGTATCCCGATGCCCCCTGAGCCAGATCATTGGCCTCAAAGTTTTGCTTCCTGGGTATATGCCTCATTGTCACGATCTTGAATGCCTGAAGCAACGCCTTGCACTCTTCATTGTAGACTTTGAGGGTATCATTTTTGCATTCATACTCTCCAGAAAGTTGATTAATTACCAGTTGTGAATCACCAATGATCTCTACGGAATCGGCCTCGACTTCTTGTAGTAACTGCAAGCCTTTAAGCACCGCTTCGTACTCTGCTTGATTGTTAGTATAATAAGGCTTGATAGTAAAAGCAAACTCAAAACTTGCCTCCCGAGGGGATATAATGACCAGGCCAATACCGCATCCGTGTCGGCTGACAGATCCATCAAAATACAGCGTCCATGGTACGATATCTGCATATGCGACTGAATCATACCGGTGTTGAACAATGAAATCGGCCAGGACTTGTCCTTTGATCGCTTTGGCCGATTCATATCTGAGGTCAAACTCTGTTAAGGCAAAAATCCACTTCCCAATTCTTCCTTTTAATACAGGGGCCGATAACATGTATTTCATCACATCGGCCTTACTTACCACAATGCACTTGTTGGAAAGTAAATAATGCCTCAATTTGGTACATGAAAAATATAAGCACAAACATAATTTCTCCACCGGCGTGTACCTTGTCTCGGCGTCTAACATCCTCCTACTGAGATAAAAAATAGCTCTTTCCTTACCATCAATGTCTTGAACCAAGACTGAGCCGATGGATCTCTCATCGGCCGATAGGTACAGCCTGAATGGGACCCCTTTCCGTGGAGGGATTAAGACTGGGGGGGGAACTTAGATATTCTTTGATATCGTCCAGTGCTTTCTGTTGCCTATCACCCCATACGAACTCCTGATCGTCCTTTATCTTCAATAATGGAGTGAATGGCTCTATTCTGCCTGACAGGTTTGATATGAAACGCCGGACGAAGTTGATCTTCCCGAGCAGAGATTGTAACTTGGTCTTGTTTTCTGGAGGCTTGATTTTCTGGATGGCATCAATACTCTTCTGTGTAATTTCAATTCCCCTCTCATGGACCAAGAAACCCAAAAACTGACCGGCCGATACGCTAAAGGCACACTTGTTAGGGTTCATCTTTAAACCATATTTCCTTGCCCTTTCTAGTACCTTGCGTAAATCGGCTAAGTGCATGTCATACTCTTTTGACTTTATGACGACATCATCTATATAAACCTTAATCAAAGAACCGATAAGATCATGAAAAATATAATTCATGGCCCTCTGATAAGTAGCTCCAGCATTTTTCAAGCCAAAGGTCATGACAACCCACTCGTACAGGCCGATTGCCCCTGGGCATCTGAAAGCTGTCTTATGAATGTCTTCCTTAGCCATAAAGATCTGATTGTAGCATGTGTTTCCATCCATAAAACTGATAATCTTATGCCCAGATGCAGCGTCGACTAGCAAATCGGCCAATGGCATAGGGTACTCGTCCTTTGGTGTTGCCTTGTTTAGATCTCTGAAATCGATACATACTCTTAGCTTGCCGTTCTTCTTCAATACTGGAACTATGTTGGAGACCCACTCCGCGTATCGGCAGGGTCTGATAAAGTTGGCGTCGTAAAGCCTTGTGATCTCTGCTTTGATAGCTTCATACATATCGGCCTTAAATGTCCTAGGAGATTGTTTAAATGGCCGATAGCCTGGTTTGATAGGTAGCCGATGTTCTACGATCGATCGGCTTAATCCTGGCATCTCATGGTATTCCCATGCAAAATAATCCATAAACTCTTTCAGAAGATTTATCAGATTATCCTTATATTCCTTTGGCAGGCTAGCACTTACATACGTTGGCCTAGGCCTATCACCTATTCCTATATCAACCTCTTCAAGTTCGTCGGCCGATGTGAAGCCTTGCCCCAATTTTCCATCTAATTCATCCACTGCATCGTCTGTGTAGGGACCAGCTTGTTCGTCTTGGACAGTGGATGGGACATCTTTGTTAAAGCAACTGCTTGTCTTGATCTTCAATCGTCTCGATATCGCAATCAGTTACTTTGAGGAAATCGGCGTCCCAGACTCGCCCGGATAAGCAATCGATTCCCTCCATCTCCCAAACTGCGAGATCGGCATTGGCTACGTGTACTGATCGATCGGCCTGCACGATCTCGACCTGGTCCCCTTGCCATTGTATCAAACATTGATGCATTGTTGAAGGGACGCAACAGTTTGCATGGATCCAGTCTCGTCCCAACAACAAGCTGTAGGAACCCTTTCTATCGAAGACGAAGAAGGTTGTGGGTATCGTCTTGCTGCCCACGGTGAGTTCCACGTTGAGCACCCCCTTCACCTCAGAGGCGTTGCCACCAAAGTCTTTTAACACCATATTGGTCTTGATAAGGTCTTTAGGTACTTTTCCAAGCTTCCTGAAGGTTGTGTATGGCATCAAATTGACCACTGCGCCGCCATCGACCAGCATCTTCGTCATCGGCCGCCCGTTGATAAATCCCTTGATGTACAACGGCCGCAGGTGCCTGTGGTTGTCGTCAGCTGGCTTGTCGAATATGGCTTGGTCTAGTGACAACTGTAGTCTAGCCAAAGATTGTTCGTCGCCGGCCATTGCTTCATCGACTGCCTGCACGCTGTATTCTGCTGGCAGAATAAAAACCATATTGACATGCGCCGATGCCACTCTTTTACCTTTTGAAGCCGAAGAAGCCCGAGCTGTGTTGGAAGTGCCCTCATCGGCCTTGACCACCGCGTACTTTATTCTCCACTCCTTCTTGGTCTTGGCTGGCCGATGGGCTATCCCTGCCTGTTGCTCCTGGATTTGCTCCTTCCTCCTTAGCCTCTGAACTCGCCGTTTTTGTGTCTTGGTGAATACATTGCTTGGGCACCATTGGGTGTTCCGGACTTGCTCCTCGTCTTCTATATGTTGCTCTTGGCGCATCGGCCCCAGCCTTTCATGCACAGATTTTCTTTGCTTGGCCGGCCGATGCGCTTGCCTGCTTGAGCTGCCCTGATAGGAATCTTTTGCCTCATTGCACGCAGGGCACTCCTGGATGGATGGCAACCTCATCCCCTCATTCCAGCAGAATCGGAAAAACTCGCACTCCCAATGTGGGTCGTAAGAGTTGTCTTGATCGGTGTAGTCTTGAGCTTGTTCTGCCTGCCTCTGCTGGTACTTTCTGATCAGGCCCTCAGAGGTCTGATAAGGTCGCTTGCCGGTCCGATGGCCACCGCCATCGGCCCTGTCCGCCCGTACCATGTTGACTGGGAACGGGTGTCCTTCTATCTTCATCGGCTTCTTGGCGTTGTCAATCTTAATCCTGCCTTGTTCGATAGTCGATTGAATCTGTTGTCGGAAGATCTTGCACTCATTTGTATGGTGTGAATAAGAGTTGTGCCACTTGCAATATCTTCTCTTCTTGATCTCTTCGTCCGATGGCAATACGTGACCCACTGGCAGTTGAATTTGCTTTTCTTGCAACAGTAGATCAAATATCTTGTCGGCCTTGTTGATGTCGAAGTCGTATTTATCTTCTTTGTCGCCCTTCTTGGCCCATTGGCAAGTTGTCGGCTTCCTCATCCGGGCCCGCTCGGCCAGGTCGACATCAACATCTTCCTCGTCGTCATCGTCGGAGGCATGCTGATAAACTGTGTTGATTTTCTTTACAAACTTCTTTGCCTCCTGGAATCATTGTTCGTGGGCCGATACCCGTTGTGCTAGCTGACCTAGGCTTTCAAATTCCTGCGAGGAGAACCTCTCGCGTATCGGCCCTAGCAATCCTTGAAATGCCAAATCGGCCAACTGGGAATCGGTCAAGCTGAGGCTGTAACACCTGTTCCTTATGTCTCTAAACCTTTGGATATACTCTGGGACCGATTCATCCATTCGTTGCCTGATGGCAGTCAGATCGGACAGTTTCATCTCTTGTACGCCATGGTAGAAATACCTGTGAAACTGTTTCTCTAGATCTATCCATCCTCTGATGGAATTGCAGGGTAAAGATGAAAACCATGTAAATGCAGACCCTGATAAGGACAGAGGAAAAAACCTCACCCTCAATGCCTCGATAGTCGATGCTTCTCTGCACTGTGCTAGGAATCGGCTCACATGCTCATACGTCGAGACATTGTCTTGCTCGGAGAACCTGGAGAAGTCCGGGATCTTGTATCGGTTTGGCAATGGCACTCTGTCAAATTCATCGGGGTACGGGTGCCGATACACCGTAGAATTCTCCTTGGGCTTCAAGCCGAACTGATCTCGCATCACTTCGGCTATCATATCAGCCCAGTATCCTGTGGGCCGACACGGGAGGTCTTGCTGATATGATTGTTGCAAGCCCTCTGCCTGATACTGCCTGCGAGAGTACGACTGGTAATGGTGATCAAGGTTCTGCGCACCGTATTGTCCTGTGGTATACTGCTGGTAGCATTGTGGCGCGTTGTATGCAGCTTGTGGTGGAGGGTTGTTAAACACAGGGGCTTGTGGCTGTTCGGCCGATGGCTGGTTAACAGGAACTTACTGCATCGGCTCGATCACTGGTTGCTTCCCCTTGATCCATTGTGCATATTGTTCTTCCGTGACATGCTGAGGGCTCCCCCCTGTCTGACTGGTGAGGACCAGTGGCAGTGTTGTTGTTGGCTGCGCCGATGGGGGTGGCATCGGCGCTGTCGGCTGAGCCGTGCTCAGGTCGTTTCTCAGGGTCCGATAGGCAGGGAACTTATTTTCTGGTAAGAAAATCGGCCCCTGAGGCTTGTACTAGTGAATTGACCCATCTAGGATCGATTTGACCGTATTGGTCAATGTGTTCACAAGAATCCCCGACTGGTTGACTAGCGCAGAATGAACTGCGGAGTCAATCCTGTCTTGCAACGTCGGCACTGCAGTATCTTCGGTCTTGACGGTGTGCGCTGCCGCCGATGTGCTAGCTCCATCTCTAGGACTCGGCACAACTACCTTGGATTTCTGGATCAAGGTGCCTTGCCGAGTCCTAGTATATGTTTGCAGGTACATATTCTAGAACTGCTCGACCAGCTTCTCCATCTCAGCCTTTTGCTCTGCGTTGAGCTGGTCGGCGGTTACAGGGACGACGTTCTCCTCGGAGATCTCGGCTTGCTTCGACATCTTGAGGAGATTTGTTGCTGTTGCAGAGTTTTGTGTTCTTTGGTCCCACTGGGCATGCCAAAAGCGTGTTGGTGAAACACAGCTTTTGGCAAACGGTGGAGCGTGGTCTCTCTGGAAGTGAAGTTGAAAATCGATGTCCCACTGGGTGTGCCAAAAGCATGTTGGCGCAGAATTTCGACCCGCCTTGCAACCAAACGGGTTCCGCGTTACCACGGCGGCCTGGGAGGTCTGCTTAACTCTAGTGTAGGTCCAAATGGCTTGCCTAGTTGTGCGCAGAGCGTGCCAGTTGATTTGATCTGCAATCAACAAGAAACAAGTAAACCATGTCAGAAACCAATGGTCGATCGGCCGATAGGCCGATGTCACATTGTTATAACCTAGCCGATAGGGCAAAGCTGTATCGGCTTACTCAATATAATAAGCAAATTGAACAAATCCAATCTCATCGGCCCATATTAACATGCGTATAACAAATTAATAGAATCGGCCGATAAGGGTTTCATGAAGATAACTACACTAGCTATTACTCCAGTGTAAACTTATACAAGCCAATCGGCTAATATAAATACACCAACCACAAAGGCATCTTTAAGAACACCCTACGACCGATATGTTTATATTCATCGATCCACATGTATAAATGACAAACACATGCAAAAACATGAATAATCGCATGCATTAGATAAGACCGGCTGAAACCCCGGCGCTATCCTTAATTACAATCGAAAGCAGGCTTTGGGTTAGATCTCGAAATAGGACTAAGGTCGATAGCAACTCAAAGTGTGAATCGAGACTTAACACAAAGAAAATCAAGCTATCGATTGCTTTTGGGGATGGTAAATGCCTTAGATAATCTAAACAAGCAAACTGATTCGACCGACGTCAACAATAAACCCTAAAGCGAGTTAATTGCTGATGAGACAAAATCAGAAAACCACATCAAGATTAGCTAACACACGATAACGGCGATCACATCATCAGGGCTTAACGTGCCTAAAGCGATACGCTGGCCCCGACGATGCAAATCGTCGGGTACGAGTTCTTACCTTGCTCTAGGGAAGCAAGAACTTGTCAGGAGTCAACCTCTTGCGAGGGTTGGCGATGCGCCAAAAGTAGATTAATCTGATTTGTTGTATTGGATTGTGAGAGAGCTTCTATGTACAAACTACCGGGATATTTATACCCGAGATTACAATAGGGTCCTTGTAGGACACGATCTTATCTCTAACAAACAACAAGTCTTTACGGCAGACTCTTGCCACAGATTAGATCTAAACCTACTTGATTTACAAGATACAATTGCCTAAAACCGAGCTTTATCTCTATTTGGCAACTTCCTTAAAGCTTATCTTGAGCCCAGACCAAGCCCACGCTGACTCTGTCAACCTACAACCCGTATCGGCCAACAATCACATCGAATCCGTATCGGCCGATACGCCCTTTCTGGCAGCACCTTCCCAGTCCGATACAGTTACCGAGTCCGATACGAAGCCTGGTCCGACTCCAACTCAATCCTTCTTCTCTGCTTTGGTTTCCTCTTTTACTTCCAAGTCGATTACCAAAATCCGTTGTTAACAATAAGTCATACTAGAGATCTTTTCATGAGTATCTAAAGATTATTACCCAAATCTCATAGACTGTGACTAGCAGTTGGACTTATAGAGGTGTGTTCCTTCTTAGGTGTTCTGTATGCCAACATCTCTACTTTAAGAAAAACCACTCGGATCACATTAAGGTATACACCAACTTGCCATACAGACAAGGAGGGAAGTACATCAAAGAAATAAGCCTTTTTAAGGGTCTCTCCTCCCAGCCACCCAATAGCTTGTTTCGCTATGCTATTTCACAGAATCTTCGATCACATAGGATAGATTACCACTATTTTGTAACTCAAGAGGGTCTCAAGCCCATTTCATTCGATGCACTGTTTATCACATTACATGATAGGCCCTTAGTGAACTGATCTGCTAGATTTGTAGTAGTCTGGATATAGTCCAATGCTATCACTCTGGTATTTTTCAGCTTTCTGATAGATTTTAGTCATCGCTTTACATGCCTAGATGACTTCATGTTGTCCTTAGAACTGTTCACCTTAATAATCACCATTTGATTATCACAGTTCATCAGGACAACCGGTATTGGTTTTTTTAACAACCGTCAAATCCATCAGGAGCTCACGAAAGCCATTCGGTTTCAACAGTGGCAGTGTCTAATGCTATGAGTTCTACTTCAATTGCTGACCTCGTTAAGATGGTCTGCTTGTAAGACTTCAAGAAAACAACGCCACCTTCAAGTATGAACACATATCCACTTGTGACATTTATCTCATCAGCATTAGAAATCCAATTTGAATCACTGTAGCCCTCCAGTACTTTTGGGTATCCAGCATAGTGAATTTATGTTGAGCACTCGAGAATTTATACCGTCCGGTGTCATTTGTGATCACCACATAGTTTTGGGAGAGTGGGATCCATACACGCATAATAACCACTCAAACCTCAATGTGCCCCATGATCACAATTAAACACCATTCAATATAAATTACGTAATGCCTATTATCGAACAAAAGAGATATTGCTGGGACTTAGCGTGCCAGTCAACTTTAGCCTGAGACGTGCTCGTCAAACCACACGAAGGCAGCGACCAGATGTGTTACACATCCCAGGAGACATGACAATTTGCTAAGCTCTATAACATCTTGTTTGTCCAACAACCATACTCATGTCTAGATAGTTCTATAAGCTAGAACATACCATGACACTTTCATCAAAGCAAATAATATTCATAGAAAAGGACTACAAATACACTCATAATTTAGAATCTAAGTCTATGATACATATGGCCGGGCAACCTTATAAATAGAGGTTCGTATGGAAGCTTGTTTACCCAAGACCCATAAGCAATCCGACTAGGGGTAGACCCCTAATGAACCATCCTGAAAGAGAACAATGGAACCCGTAGCACTCAACTAAACCTGCAAAATAATTTAGACAACAACTCATAAAAGATACAAGTGTCAGTACATTAACCATGTTAATGTCCTGGCAAAGCAATACAATTCTACATACATGCAAGTTCTAATTATCAAAGAACGGCTATTTGTAGGTTTATTTGCATAAAGCTAAGTTGGTTCACAATATTTTGCAAACAGTAAATTTGTAAGCATTTGTAGAATAAGTATATAAAGTAAAGCATGGTGATCCATATAAATAATTGTAAAAACATAATCATCATTTCTCCTCATTAACATCATCATAAATCATAAACATCACACTTACACTTTCCCTAGTAGCAAGTCATCATTATAATCAAAATCATCAAGTTACCATCCTCAACCATTTTTATAAAGTGTTTTAGAAAGAATAAAATTACACTCATGCTATTTCCCCAAGTCGCTCTTGACCGTGAGCACAACTAACCGGTTAGTTTTAACTCTGCAGAGTTCGTACAAATCCACATGATGTGATAGAAGATCGGTGGCTACACTCTAGTTGGTTCGGTGCCGGCCTAGCACCCCACACTCTACAATTTGAGTGCGGACTAGAGGTCACAACGTAGCCGTTACATTGCCTAATGTTTAGCCTTGCATCAGTGACGGCAAGTGTGACTTCACCCTAGGAATGACCCAAAGCCGTTAGGTGGCAGGCCCATGCCTTAAACCTAATGCCGTGGTAGTGAACACATCCGTTCCCTCATGAGGCACTATACCGTTGAATTGGACAGACTTAGACGCCTAAACTACCCCCAATAATAAGCGAGGTAAATAGGTAGTTCCTATGAATCATCGCTCAGACTAATTCATTCTACTCTGGCCTACCAATTTGCAAGGCTAAACACTAAACAACTTATTAAGCTAAGGTCATCCCATACTAACACATGTGGCAGTACTGTATACTTAGTTGGTAACATAGAGTTCGGTCCTTAATCGACTTAGGCGAACGCTCTCCCTATTAGTGCACAACTACTACCATATGTACACCACTCGCCACCCAAGTCTAGAATCAAGATTTTCCTCCATTTTATTTCACAAATAACCAGAGGCTTCACCTTTTCCCATAAGTTGTAAATTGCCCATTTTCAAATACATAAGGTGATCACAATGTTTAAAATCATCTCACTAGGCATGGCTAAGCATATGACATTACATTTAGCAATTATAAGCCCATTTGAGTACATGGAGAGTACTCTAAACCATTCTAAGGTTACAAACATCAAGGATAACAATTCTCAAGGAGGATTATGCAATAGATAGGTTATAACTACCATTTCATCACTTTCAAATAATTTTTCCAAACATAACTATCTAACGTATGCAACTTTGCAATAGAAAATGTTTGCCCAATAAAAACATAGGATCAAGTGTTCAAAGGAGGAGGGCACTTGCCTTAGTTAGAATCTCCGTCATAGTCAGCAATAAAACCCAAACTCCTCACCGAAAGTGACGTCGTTCACTATACGAAATAACGGTAGCGTATAAACACCAAATCATACAAAAATTCAAAATGCTTCTAATATGCATGAATTTACTATAGTAGATAGGTACTGATTAAACATGTTTTATGGTGAAGGAATTTTTATTGTATCTCAATTTATTTGAGAGGTATGAATTTTATAAATTCAATACTAGACATGGGCTAATTATGTTCTATTGAATTTTTGATGCATTTTAGGTTCAGGTGCTGTGAATATTTATATTGTTGAAGTAAAGATTATGTTCTCTGGACTTCAACAAAATTTAGTTCATAATATTTAAAGCTAGAATGAATTTCTTATGCATTTTACAAGTTGTAACGTGTTCTATGTTAATAGTTCTTTATATAAAGTCTTAGTGATTTATTTTGTACAGAGGATATTACTTTCTGTTTTGCTAAAGTGAAAAGGATAACTTTATTAACCTATAAAATTTGAGTTCAAAATATTTTGAAGTTATAATGAATTTTCTACTTATTTTATAAAGTGGGATGTGATTTATATTAGTATTTTGTTATACCAATTTAAGAAATATTATATGAACTAAGTGTGTTGAACTTTGGTTAACATGAATGATGTTCTAGCCCTGCTGGTCTAACCAAGTTTTATAATGGCTTATTTGTGGTTAAAGTGTACCTTATATAAATTGCCTATTCTATGGTTTGTGATTTAATATTTGTCTCACCACTCAAGGATTAGAAACGTCTTCTATATTAGTAGTACTTTATTTTACTTTTCAATGGTTAAGATCATATGTTTGACCAATTATAAGAACTGGACCTACTCCATTTTGAGTTAAGATAAATTTCATATGAATTTTGGAAGTTAGATTATACATATAGTGATTATTTTGCTAAACCAAATTTTAAAGTGGTTTCTGTTGCAGAAGATGTCAGGCTTTATTTTATCAAATTGAAATTCACATCTTACTGATTCTACAAAAAATTAGTTTATTTCAAAATGAATTTACAACTGATTTTATAATTTAGTTGGTGTGCTATGTTATTTATTCCATATACAAATTTTTAGAGACATTTCTTCTACTGTAAGTGATAAGTTTTATTCTACTATATTAAAGATCATAATTTTATGAGTCTTTTGGAATTTGGTTCAGTTAAAATGGAGCTAAGATGAATTTTTTATGGATTTTACAAGTTAAATGACTTTTCACTTGGAACAATAATTGCTTTAGTTATTTTCTTTATATTTTCTAGGATTTAAATATAGGGGGTCCACTGGCAGTGACTGGCAATCACGCAAGTAGGTCCCTACAAAATCCATAAATCAACCTGCAGTCCTCTAGCACATGTTAAAACATTTAGTATTAAGAGTCCTCATTGTTTACCTTATTTACAAATAGGTCCTAGGTTCACAAGTCATACTAAGCACTTTTGCGGAGTTAACCTTATAAAATTTAAACTTCTCCTAATTACAGTTCTTTGCACATAATTAAGTGGGGTCCACCTGTCATAGGCTCGGGGTATAGAAGCGCGGTAGCGGAGGAGAGCAACGGTGTCCCTGCGAGTTTCTCGTCAGCGCCGGCGGCGAATGGTGGCGTTTCATGAGGTGTGACCAAAAGAGAAAATAGAGAGCTCCTTCTTGCAAACCCAACGGTGGCCGAATGGTTGGCAGTGGTGGTTGGAGTGACGTGCACAAGGAATGCAAGCGGTGATGTGTCTAGGGCTGCAAATGCAAATCAAGTTATGGGCTCGGTCTGGCTATCTTCATGCATGCATGTGGGTCCATAGGGGTCTTGGTTACTCACCGAGAGCTTGGTTGGAGTTGGCGTGGTCTGGACAGCGATGGTGATGGAGAAAGCTTATCGACAGCGATGCAGAGCTCCGGGACGACGTCGATAGGCCAAATCGGCCATCCAACTGCCAAATCAAGGCATGCTCAAGGTCATGAATCGCAAGAGGGTGATGTATGCGCAAGGAATTGGCAGTGGTCTCACCGAGTGTGAAGGAAATCGATGGCGGCGATGATGACCGACACCGGGGAAGATGACTGTGATCTTTCTCGTTGATGCGCGATTCTTGAAATTTCTTGAGGGCTTTTGAAGAGGACCTCGAGGCGGTATTGATGGTGAGAGGACTCGGCTCAGGGTGGTCTCCTCCGTGCTGTGCGACAATGATGTCACCGGCGGCGGCCTTCGGTGCGTGCTCCCGAGCGTCGTTGGCACAGCGGCGTTCCCGTTGCTACGATGGATGAAACAAATTGGTGTTAAAAGAGGAAATGCTCGGCATGATGTGGAGAGAATGGAACGCGAAAGGGATAGAGATGGCAATGGCTTGTTAGCGTCGGCGTGGTCGATCTTCTCGGCGGCTAGCAACGGAAGAGAGGGCGATGGGGAGGCTAAGAGCTTTTCTCTCATGAGGTGCTCAGTGCTGGAATGGGGAGGATGGCTGGGCGACGCTGTCGGGGAAGATAAGGAAGGAGCTCGACGTCGCCACGACGACAGACACGCGTCGAGCACGGCCGACACCGATCTCTCTCGCCCTCTCTTTCTCTCTGGCTTCTTTGTGCGGTGAGCAGGGATGCACAGAGGTGGAGCAAGCTCGTGTGGCTGCCATGTGGGTCCAGGGCATGCTAGGCTAGGCAAAGAGGAGAGGGATGGGTAGGAAAACCTTTGGACATTTCAGGATTTTCACTATATAATTTCCTTCTCCACTTCTTTGTAATTAAATAATTTATTATGTGGGTCAGATAAATTAGATAGATAAATTGATCTAATTTCCATTTTCCTTGGTTGCACTAAAAAATTCCTTATATTTATTCTCAGCAAAATAAAGAAAATAGGCATGGCTGAAATTGAATTTAATTTTAAGGAGGTCAAAACTAATAAAATAAATTCTCGAAAAATTATATTAATTCATGATAAATAAGCTAGTATTTGAATAAATTATGTTCTATATACACTTTAATATAATTTAATGCATATTTTTTGAGGTATGAGTTTTACCGATAGGGTTTAGGATTAAACCGGATTTTGACTTCTTTGACCAATTTAATTGAGGGTTTAGATGTAAAGATAAAATCATGCCAAAATTCTAGTGAGTTTCAAATGTTGATTACTATTTACATGAATTTTTCCATGGTTTTATCTTGCACCAATAATTTTTATAAATTTGCATGGCTTAACACTATACATAAGTTGCTACTATGAAAATGCATTTAATTTTTTATAAAATTTTATTTATATGATTCTTGACCTGACATGATGTTGTTGAGAATGATTTATACTTTTAATTACTCTACTTCATATATCACATGTGTATACATTCTTTTGATATATATTAAGTATTTGTTTCAAATTTTAATTAATGCTCATGAATCCTATTATGAAATGCTAGTAAGATCCAAAAACACACAAAGGACTCAAATCACATCAACACATTATGCAAATACAAGTACTTACTAAGTTTTAGCTTCATCTATGGGTTGGTAAGGAAAAGGTTTTAAATTATTTATAAATTTTGCATACTAAAACTAATCATAATTGACTCACCTAGGTTTTTAAGTATTACTATTTAGGAAAAAATTTCGACATTTTTAGATGAAAAATTTAAAATTTAAATTTTGGGTATGTTACAATTTCATAGCTCATAGTGCCTTTTAGATAGCGCATTACTCTTTCCAGAGCATGCCAGTGATTATCTCTCGAATTTAAAACAAACCGACTCAACTTGCTCACAGCAAATGAGATGTCAGGTCTCGTTGCACTAGCCAAATACATCAGTGAATCAACTATCTATGAGTATCTCAGTTGATCCCTTATTATTCTTTGGTTTTTTTCTTAGTAACATATTGGGATCATAAGGAATAGGAGCTGGCTTGCAGTCACTATAACCAAAGCGACTCAAAACTTTGTCCACGTAGTGGGATTATAAGAGTGTAACTCCTCCATCATGTCCCCTTGGAAGCTTAATGTTAAGAATAACATCAGCCACCCCCAAATCTTTTATCTCAAAGCATTTGGACAAAAAGTCCTTGACCTCCTCAATCACATTGAGGCTGGTCCTAGAAATCAATATGTCATCGACATATAAGCACAAGATCACTCCCTCTCCTCCCATAGCGATAGTAAACGTATCTGTCAGCTTTGTTCACAACAAAGCCAGCAGATATCAGAGTTCTTCTCATGCCACTGCTTAGGTGCTTGCTTAAGGCCATACAAGGACTTCAACAGTTTATACACCATTCCCTCTTGACCTTCTAATACAAACTCGTCTGGTTGATTCATGTAGATCTCCTCCTCCAACTCTCCATTAAGGAAAACTGTCTTAACGTTCATTTGTTGAACGAGAAAACCATGAAAGGTTGCCAGAGGTAGTAGTACTCGAATCGTGGTCAAGCGAGCAACTGGTGAATAAGTGTCAAAAAATCATCGCCTTATTTTTGGGTATAACCATTGACCACAAGCCTTGGCCACAAGTTTGTACATTTCAATTGTACCATCAGGCCTAAGTTATTTCTTGAAAACCCATTTGCATCCTATGGTTTTGCACTCGAAAGAATGCTTGACAACTTCCTAAGTACCATTAGACATAATTGAGTCCATCTCACTGCGTACTTCTTCCTTGCAATAGTCAGCGTCAGGAGATGAATATATCTCTTCTATGGTTCTTGGAGTATCATCCACAAGATATATAATGTAGTCATCACCAAAAGACTTTGCAGTCCTTTGTCTCTTACTCTTTCAAGTAGCTACACCTCCTCGGGATTTTCCACAGGCGTTTGTTCGTCGTGTTCTATCAGCACAAAAGACTGAGGAGATAAAATAGGTTCTTCACTAGAAATGTTAGGTACATCTTTTATGGAAAATTCATTCTAAAAAAAGTAGCATATTTGGACTCAAAAATTGCACCAACACGCATATCAGGTACTCCATAATTTACAATTAAAAATCTATATCCCATGCTGTGGATAGCATAACCAATGAACACACAATCTATGGTTTTTGGTCCAAGTTTGTTCTTTTTTACTATAAGCACATTGACCTTAGCCAAACATCCCTATGTGCGCAAATATGAGAGAGTCAACCTTTTCTTTTCCCATTCCTCAAATGGTGTTACTTCTTTATTCTTAGTACAAATTTTATTCAGGACATGACATGCAATCAATATAGCCTCACCCCACCATCCCTCGAAAAGCCCTGCAGTGTCTAATATGGCATTCACCAACTCAGTTAGAGTGTGATTCTTTCTTTCGACAATCCCGTTTGACTGTGGTGAATAGGGAGGCGTCCTCTCATTAATAATTCCATATGATTCACAGAATAAAATAAATTCATTTGAAAAATACTATTCACCTCGATTAGACCTTAACCGTTTGATTTTCTTTTCAACTTGGTTTTCTACCTTAGCCTTATAGATTTTAAAGTAATGCAACACTTCATCTTTTGTTTTCATTAAGTACACATAGCAAAATCTAGTGCAATCATCTATAATTGTCATAATGTATTTCTTCCCCCTTTAATCAACACGTTGTTCATTTTGCACAGATCGAAATGAATAAGTTCTAGCGGTGCCAAATTTCTCGACTCTGATGTCTTGTGAGGCTTGCAAGGTTGTTTCGTTTGAACACAAGTATGACACTTATAACCTTTGACCAAAGTGAATTTCGGGATTAAACTCATGTTAGCTAAGCACATCATATAACCAAAATTAACATGACAAAGTCACGAATGCCAAACATTGAACCCATCATCATTGCTCACATGGTTCACAACATTATTACATGCATCATCCAAACAAAAGCGAAACAAGCCTCCGTTGTCATAACCTTTACCAACAAATGTGTCATATTTGGATACGACATACTTATTGGACTCAAACACAAGTTTAAAACCATCTCTACAAAGTATAGAGCTGATAACAAGATTCTTCTTTATTGAGGGGACATGTTGCACAGTCTTTTCCAAAGTAAACTTTAGATCGGCCGTATCGACACCATGAACAACTGCATGCAAACTATTCCCCATCAGCAAGGAGGAACCTCTCTCGACCAGTATCAACCCACCACTCAGGTGAATGAAAAGCAGAAATGACTATAGGTAAAAATTTACCATACCCCGATGTTCCTCCTCCATCACTAATAACCATGTTTGCAGACTTTTTCTCCTTGCGATCAGGACAATCCTTGGCCCAATGACCAGGCCTACCGCACACAAAGCAGTTGTCCTTTGCCTTTCCCTTGCCTTTCTTCTTCAAATTGATAGTAGCCTTGGGTTTGACATCTGGTTTGACTTTCTTCTTATTGTGTGAAGCTTGATGGTTTTTTTTCTGCACCAAATTGGTGCTAGAACCTCCCTCAACCTTTTTTGTCTCTGTTGTCCTTTGCCCTCGCCTTTTCTTCAACACACAAAGAGCTAATAAGATTAGTAACACTAAACTCTTGCTTCTTGTGTTTTAGAGAAGTGGCAACATCCGACCAAGAGGGTGGCAATTTGGCAAATATGCCACCCCCCACAAACTTGTCCTCCAACTCACAGTTATTGTTCTCAAGTTCCTTTGCTAGTGTTTGAATCTCATGAGTTTGCTGTACTACAGAACATTCATCGACTATCTTGTAGTCATAGAACTGCTCCATGACATACAGCTCACTGCCAGCATCGGAAACTCTGAATTTTGCCTCAAGTGCAAACCACATATCCTTCCCCGAAGGCATGTCCATGTACACGTCCACTATGTTGTTAGCCAATACTCTTATCAATGCTCCACGAAACAACCAATCCACGAACTCGAACTTAGCATCCTCCTCAAGAGAAAGAGGTCGTTCGGTCGGCTTGCTGTTGACGATCCTTGAGTACCAAATCTAGCCATCATTTCCTACTTAGAGGTAGTAGTTCTTACAAACCATTTTCACAAGACTTGGTGAATATTTGTATGCAGGTAAATTATGGACAAAAAACCACCCGCCATGCGAAGAAACACACCTCCGATGAATCACGTGCAAGCACATGGATTGGTGGGCCCACAAGTCAGATCAAACTGACTTAAAGTGGGGCCAAACACCCATGCACCGACCAAGGGGCCCACCTGTCATCATCTCACCAAAGTTGGTGGGGAAAGGCGGTTTCCCTGGTTCGATCAAACCAGGGTTGACTCCCCTCAGCCCATCCTCCACGTGTCAACTCCACAACCGCTCTCAATGACAGTTAGGGGTGCACCGACCTCCCTAACCATCATACTCAACCGCTATTGGACACTACATAATGTGGTGCTCATCTCACTCTCAAGACACACAACAAAGTCGAGTACAACTCACATTCATACTTAGGCATTGCTCTAGTAGAGTAGGAAGAGAGTGAGGGGAAGCTTTGAAAGGAGTGTCCCAAATATCGGAGTTCTCTCCGGGGGAGTTCTGGAGGACTGCTGGAGATGTCGGCACTCTCTTCGATCTTGTACCTCGACGGATGCTTCTTTTATATAAGTAAGTATTCGTGATTTCCTTTGGTATTTACTTTTCTTATTTAAGTAAAATATATTCTCATCGTTGCTTAGGTAGAGTACCTTAATCTTGTAGCGTGACGTCGAGATTAGGGTAGTGATCAATAGCATAGACGCGGTGCATAGGCTGGAGATTACCTTTGTTTGTTGTGTGCTCGACGGGTTGTAGAGGTAGGCGGCAAGTGGTGACAGCTCTGTCCATCCTTTGTAATCCTCCACGTTTGGTATATCATAGAGAAATAAGCCGAAGTCTCCTTGGTAGATTAGGGGTAAGCCGGTGCCCGAAGCGTTCGATAGAGTTTTAACTTAACTTAATTAAGATAATTAACCCATAGGAATCCTCTCTATCCTAAGCCTACTATTTAGTTTTTGTCATTGAATGAATCCAGTTCTTAGATTATACATACACGTTCCCTATAGATATGATATCCTGGAATAATCTTGGGTGAAAGCTACAACGGTATCTGTGCGCTTGCGGATTATTCTGTGCTCGTAATTAATACCAACAAGCTTTCTGGAGCCGTTGCTGGGGAACGGTTGCTGTATTATCTTCGAACCCGATTCATCCTCATATATTTTTCTTTTTATTTCTTCCTTTCTCTTCTTACCTACCATGGAGCAGCCTTCTGTTCAAATTCATTCTGCTTCATAGGGCAAGTTCTTTGAGCCACCACATTTTCAATACCCACTCTCATATCTTGTTATGAACTCTGTCATGGCTTTATAGCCATGGTTTGGGAGCAATCCTTCTTGCACCTTTAGGAAGACACACAGTGAATGGGGAACTCAAAAGTAGATTTTGTCTTGCTTTTGTCCCGTTAACCTATGTTGTCTTCCTATGAATAGAAATTCTCTTCTTTTAGCAGCGAGAAGGAGTTTGCCTCGTATCTCGATCTTTTCACCAGAGGCTCGTTCGCACGACAGAAGGTAGGGATTGTATCATAAAGAACACCTATTTCATCCGTTGTGAAACCCTCCAGAAAGTCGAGCATACTCGTGAGGAGCCATTAATTGTTGAATCCGAACCCGAACCTTCTACATCCCAAAATTTCACCTTTGAGTCCTCACCCAAGCCACGGGAACCGATGGAAATTTAGCCTATAGAAATCCCTTTCCAGTTTGAGGATTATCTTTTTGAAGATTATGGAAGCACCTCGAACTATTTCTGTCAAAAGAGACCATCTTCCCCGTATAGTTTCCCTGAGTTGGGCAAAGAAAATTTCCTCAAGAAGGCGGTGAGTGAATTAACTATCATCATGAGCGGTTAGTGGTTAAGGGAGGTGGAGCTTTCTCCGGAAGTAACTCGGATTAGCTTCTTGTCCTTAAATATTCAATGTCTTATGAAAGGGGCCATGGTGAATGTTCTCTATAATCCCATTGTCGATGCAAACATTATGTCCATAACCTGCGCATTAACTTGCTTAGGGCATGAACTGTTAGCACCCACAGACAAAATCTTTCGAAGTTCCTCTGGCCTTATCATAGAAGGTTATGGATTCTACGTGGAGTGCCTTTAAGGCATAATAATGTCAAAGTCCTCCTAGACTTCCTAGACTTCCACGTATTTGAAGTCCCTGATTTCGATCTTCTGATTGGTCATCTCCTAGAAAAGCTTCTTCTAGATGTGCCTAGAAGGGAGGCATAATGGTCGTTAAAAACTCCAAAAATTAGTTATCCCACAACGAACCATCACGCAATGGAGGATATGCATTGACTACAAGAAACTCAACAAGGCAACAAAAAAGGATCATTTCCCGCTGCCCTTCATCAATGAGATGTTAGAGCAGTTTGTAAATCATTCTTTTTTCTGTTTACTTGATGGGTGTTGCGGTTATCATCAAGTTTCTATCCACCCCAGTGATCGAAGCAAGACCATGTTCGCATATCTTTATGGAACGTATGCTTACTGATGGATGACGCTCGGGGTGTGCAACACATTCGCATCATTCCGAAGGTGCAGGATGTCTATTTCCTCTAATATGATTATAAAAATCATCGAAGTTTTCATGGACAAGTTCTTCGCCTATGAAAAAATATTCGATTATTGTCTTGAGAATTTAGGTAAGGTCTTGCAACGGTATCAACAAAAGGACTTGGTACTCAATTGAGAAAAGTGTCACTTCTAGCTCTGTGAAGTATAGTTCTAGGAAACTGAAAAGAGAGTAGAGGTGGATAGAAAAAAATTGAAATAATTCAACAAGCTTCCACCTCTTACCAAAGTTAAGGGAGTCCATAGCTTCTTAGGTCTTGTAGGCTTCTTCTGGTGCTTCATTAAAGATTTATCTTTAGTGCTGGACCCCTAACTTGCATGCTAGCTAAAGATGCCCCCTTTAACTTTGTTTATGACTATTTAAAATCATTTAATATCTTAAAAGAAACACTCATCTCAGTACCAATCATTCAACCCCTTGGTTGGTCGCAGCCGTTTGAAACCATGTGCGATGCTAGTGATCGTGCTATTAGTATCGTTCTTGGCCAAGCTAAAAGTAAGAAACACTATGATATCACATATGCTAGTAAAACTTTGACTCGAGCTCAGTTAAAATATTACAATAGCTGAAATAAAGAGCTTCTTGCCATTGTTTTTGCCTTGATAAGTTAGATCTTACTTAGTTGGAGAAAAGGTTATCATTTATGCTAATCATATTGCTTAAAAATAACTGCTTACTAAGAAAAATGCAAAACCTCGGCTAATCAAATGGGTACTTCTACTCCAAGAAGTTGGTCTTGAAATGAAAGATAAGAAAGAAGTAGAAAATTCTGTAGCAGATCATTTGTTGTGCATGCAATTCACTAACTTGCAGGAACTACAGACAAATGACTTCCTACGGGATGACATGCTGTTGAATGTGACAGACTCCAACCCATGAGTCTGTGCAGACGGTCTACTAAGAAAGAGGTGCATAGACAGCAGAAGGCATCCAGAGATATCATGCATCATCATTGTCACGTCCTGATAAATTCATCCCAAGTTAAAAATCACTTTCTAAAAGGAACAGCAAAAATAATTAAAAATCTAAAAGAAATATCATACACTAAAATACAGGCAAGAAAAATTCAAAAGTGGCTTCAAGTATTTTTCCTAAATTCTCCATGCTCTAAATTGGTCCCTCAATTTTTACTTGAAGTTTTAGGGCATAAGAAATAATTTTAATGCAGCAATAACCAATTTCAAAGTTAAATAAAATGGAAAACCTAAAAATAAATCTCTCTTTCTCTTTGGGACATTTTAAGCCCAAAGTCCTCCCCTCTCCCCCTCGGCCTGTGGCCGAGGTTCCTCTCCCCTCCCTCTCTTTTCCCTCCTCAACTAGGCCTCTCCTCCCCTCGGCCCAGCTCTCTCCTCGTCCCTCGCTTCTTCTTGCCCGGCCCAACTCCCTTCCCTTTCCCTCAGACCGAAGTCCGCTTTCCCTCCCTCCCTCCTGGGCTGACTACCTCACCCCAGCCCATGCCGAGCTGCCCCAGGACGTCGACCGTGCGCCCCACGCGCCTAGTCGATGGCTTCCTCTCCTCCTCCTCTTCAATAAGCCTATGTTTTCCCCTCCAATTCATCCTTAATTCGCCGGATTTAATGCCCATTGAACTCCAGTCATTATTTCGGCTAGTGAACTCCCTGTGACCTCTTCCCTCCTCTCACAGGTCGTTCCCCTCCTCTCCTCGGCCGCTCTCCTCCTCCTCCAGCCTATAAATGGTGTGCCCTCCTTCCCTTCGTCTCCATCCATCATCTCCTCTCTCCGCCATGCCAGAGAGCTCCGGCCGCACTTCCCCATCGCCCGGTGGCGTACAAGACCCCGGCGCTGCCAACCCTCGGTTTCACCCTAAGACCGTTGTGCCAGCCTCTGCAACTGTCTCGCTAGCGTAACTCTGGCTGGCCCTTCCTCCTCGTCCGTGCGCCGGTCGGGTGCACCATCGCCACCTCCGGCATCGTAGCAGCGAGGTCGCCCTCGGCCTTGCCTCTCCTTCGCTCAAACATTGCCGGAAGCTTTTCCTCGCCGATGAATAGTGAGAACACCATCGTCCTCATCCTCGTCCTCTGGCAGCCCCTCCCGCTTTGCTGAAGCGCCACCCCGCTGCATCGTTGTCACGCCAGCCTCACCTTCATACGACCGCCGCTGGCTGCCGTCGTCGTCCTCTCGCCGATCCCGGTCGTCATCCTTGTCGTCGGCCCTCCCTTCGTCCAGCCGAAGCTGTTCCTGGTCGTCGTCGTCGACGTCGTCTCCCTCCGTCTGTCGTTCTTGTTTAGTCCAAGCGTCGCCCGTTGTCATCGTCAGGTCTGCAGTGCCAAGCTTGTCTTTGCCTTCGTGCAAGGGTCTCCACCGAAGTCATCTCTCCATTCGTCGTCGCCCGTCTCCTCCGTTCGTCGTCGTTAGCCACCGTCGTTCCCTCGCCTCGTCGCGTTGTGGTAAGGATCTCTCCCTCGTTGCCCCTTCCTCATCCTCTCGATGTTGCCACCGTGCCCATCGTGTCGTTGTCGGCCCCGGTCTCGTCCGCTGGCGTCGATAGTCGTTCGTGCGGTCTTCGCATGCACATGTGGTGGTCGTGTTCATCTGCCTATTTGGCTGCCTCGTGCTTGCCCACGTGTGCAGCCCGCGTGGCATTCGTGTGAGTCTCCGCCTGTCGGCCACTTGTTTCAGTTGACATGTAGAGTCTCACTCCATTCCTCCCATGGATTGTCTCTGTCAACCCGGTCCACGGTGAACTAGCCGTCTGACCCGTGGGTCCTGGTTGCTAGTCGCTCTATCTTTTTCCTCCTCGAGCGATATTGCATTGCACAAAATTTAATGGTATAGTAATAATAAAAAAAACTTAGAAATATTCACTTTAATTGCACCTAAATTACGAATGGTCATTTCTCGACCGTACGAACTCCAAATTGACCTGTTCAAATTGTTTAGTTTTTGTTATAACTTAAAGAACCTGTGTTTGTTGTTTTTATGTACTATTGTCGTTTCTTTCTTAGCGTTGTAGTGTTGTTTTGTTTGTGTGTGTAGTCATTGCCATTTTAGAGTTCTCGTGGTGCAGTTCGAGTTCGTCGCTGAAGCTTCAGAAGCCCTTTTTCTCTGAGGAAGACAAGTCACGCTCTCCTTGAGCATATTGAATCCCAGTTTGCGAAAAGTATTTTAATTTAAATTATTGCATTCGCTATCCTAAATTTACCATGTTATAACTGTTTCACTTAGCCCTTCCTATAATTCCTTGTTATGGCCTTATTTATTGAATATTGCATAATTACCTTTGACAACCCTAGGTAACAAAAACCAGCTAGTAAGAACTCTATATGTGGTGCTTACTAGAAATTTTAGGATTATGCTTAGCAATGCTCTACTAGAAACAAATAGATGTTTTACAATATCTAGACTTTGGGAATGACACTATAATTTTATTTAATGATGGATTAGAGGCTTGTTTGTCTGGACATGTTGGACTCCCCTTTCAAAATTCCCAAATTTGTTTGTGGCTGGGCTCGAGGTGCATGGTTTTGTTAGTCACACCTCAACCGACATAAGGACCAGTCTTCGAGGCACGATTACAAAGCATATTCTGTACAACCACATGTCTAATGGGTAAGGCTTAACGTATCGGTTAGTGCGGTCATGAACAAGGAAGACATGGATAGGGATGGATGAGGCCCAAGCATCGGGAGGACATCTCTGGCAGTCACGCCCGAGGGCATAGACTGTCCGCCTGTCCCAGGGTTTCTGGCAGCGAAAGTCTATGTCGGTCTTCTTTGTTTAGGATGGTACTAAACTGTGGGTTATGTCATGATCTTGACTCCTTGGGTACCTTTCTGGTATCGTGATGCACGGCTGACGTGTAGTCAAGAATGCGTCTTGTAGGTAAAGATGTACACCTGTGGCCAGAGTATAAACAATTCAAATAGTCATGCCCTCGGTTATGGGCAAGCCTAGCAATGACCCAAAGTTAGAGGTTTTATTATAATGAACTTGAACAACTGGATTATTACCTATGGGCCTGGTTTAAGGCAAGATCGTGTGGGCACGCGGCTTGATAATAATTTGACTAGAGATAAGTCGTGGTTTGATTAAAATGCCTTTAAATGATTAAATGTTTTGAAATGCTTCTTTACCGCAAAATAACCCTTATAAACGAATCCTTGTACTCCCTTGCATTAAGTGTTTTTTCCCGTATGGCTTGCTGAGTACGGTGGTTGTACTCATCCTTACTCAATCTTTCCCCTCCAGCAGTGAACCTCTGGAAGAAGAAGACCTAGGTGGAGTCCTGGCTTATACCCCAGTTGAGCGCCTGTGAAGATGGAGCTGTAGGCCCGCTAGTCCGCTGTTGTTTTTCTTTTGTTGTCAGGCCTTATGTGCCTTTGTAATAATGTAAATACTATCATGGTAATTAATAAAGATGTGTCTTTTGTATCAAGTTTGTGTGGTGTACCCTAGCTTTTCCTGGGATGGGGATTAATACACTAGTGTTCAGGAAAGGTATTTTTCAGGCGTGACAATCTTAAGTAGCCATCGACTATGTGTTCAAGTGGGTAAAAGCAATGGCATGTCAAGCCGCTGATGCTAAGCATACCCGACGGATGCTCCACGTCTTGGAACACCTTGGTTGGTAAAAAGTGATGGAGGGTCTCAAAGACATTCCGAAACTTCTTACAGGAGCTCGGGGCACATCACAACGTTGCAACTGCACCTCGAACATATAGAACAACATGTAATTTCAAATAGGTAAGAATCTCTTTTATATTTATTCTTTCTTTGTTTTTATGAATAAACGACCCATGGGTGGCGTCATCACCTCCTAGCCTTCATGTACATAGTCCCCATGTGGACTCAAGGTAAGTTTCAAAGTAAATGTCATTTCAATCGAATAAAATAAAGATTATGACTCTCCAATTCACAACCGGTTGAGTCCCTTTTGCTCTCCCTTTTTTTTAGTAAGCAACCCAAGTACAAGAACAAGTATGGGGGAGATCCTGCACGCTTCCTATCATGTACACGAACGAGATCTCCCATGTTTGTGATGCACCACAACTCCAGAACTCACACGAAAAGGATCAAGGCAATTGGAACCGGGGAAGGGTCAGCCGAACCACCCTTGAACATTCTCGTCTTTCAATTCAATACAAAGTGATGGTTTGCGCATTCTTTCCCTGAACCTCCCTGAAATTTTGAGTTTAATATGATCGCATCATAGGAAATATCTGAATTCAACTTAAAATTAAAATGAGCTTGGATGTTTCAACTAGAGTATATGATTTTTCTCGAAATATCTTGCATACTCTTTATCCTCGCATGTTACTTGCTACTTGTGAACACTAATTTATAGAAACACATGTCATCTAAGTAACTGATGAATTAAAGATTGTATGGTAAGAGAAACTTTGCTCTTTTCTGTTGAGTCTTTGGGAATTTTATGAAAAAAAAATAGCATGACTTTACATACTCCTCATTGATACCTTATTCCTACCAAAGTCATATGTCGATCATATTGCAAACCTTATACATATGCTGCTTATTATCGTTTTGAGTTTGGTCAAATTGTTGCGACCCTTGTTAGATTCTTTTCATACTTTCATGATCAAGATCATGCATACCCACCATGTTTGCTTATCCTCTACACTGAAGGTTTGCAAACATATACTTTTCATCCACCATATTTACACACCCTTTACATTGGAGGTTAGCAAACATATTCCATCCATCACCCAAAGATGTTATACTTTTATACTGGAAGTCCACATCAGCCAACCATCCACCAAATAAAGACTTCACATACTTATGATTCCTCCTCCAACTATCCAAGAAAAATGAGACATGAGTTAGAAAAAAATGTTGTTGAAAAAAAAAGAAAAAATGGAGATGATATATATACTCACAGAGCTATCCTCGAGCATGAAAAAAATGAATGAGAAAGAAAAAATAGCCACGTTTTCCAAATAAAAATGCAAGGAGGAGGATCATAAATAAAGAAGCCATCATTCCATTTTTCATTCTTCCAGACACATATCATTTTTTCCACATACATATTTGATAAACCCTGAGCTCCACTCGATACACTCAAGGATCTGGTTGTCCTGATCTTTCAGTGAGTTGATGATAACTACTATTTGAGAGAAACATTGATGACCCGACTACAACCGTACAAGACGACGTTGTGTTGTGCCTTAGCGATCGATACATCTCTCTGTAGTTTGTTGATCTTGCTGGTGCAAATCAACCTTATTTCTACAAGCAAATCAAAGAAACAAGCAATAATTAGATAAAAGCAATCTGAATTGCAAATAGGAATTAAAGCTCACAATAAGGTGGGGTTCCAAAGACAAGTAATTAGGTGGTCTAGCCGACACATGTAACTACAAGATAAAGTAGCAATGGCTAAAACTTTAATCTAACAAAACCCGAGAAATCCTGAAAGGGTATCTAGCTATTTAAGGAGGTGGGAGGACGACCAAGGGGTCTCTAGGGTTGTGCTCCACCAGATTGGGGTGCACCCCACATGGGCCCCAGTTGGGCCAGGGTCCCAGATGAAGTTACAAGCCCATAGGCCTATTATAGGTGATGCAGTACCTTGTTTTTGAGATTGTGGCCGATTGAGATAGAATTTGGTGATGATGCTAGATCCATTGAAAAGAGAACTCCGAGACCTTTCCATCAAGTATTCATGGGCCAAAAAGGAGCTCGTATGCATATTTGGCGGCCATTTGAACTCAGCACTGTAGCAGGTGGCCGAATTGGATTACAGAAGTTGGACAACTTGATCTTGACATCTTCCTGTTGATATTTGATATGAACAATGGTTGTATCCATAGTAGCCATGGTCACATCATCCTCCCATTCTTCGTGGAAAACCATCCTAAGTTTTACCATAAGGTGCTCTTCGCGTAGTCCATTTAAAACAACCTGTGTATTCCAATCAAAACTAGAGAAACTCGAAATAGCATGATTAGCAATAATATAACTCTCTTGCTTGCAATATGGATCTATGGCCACTGGAGGTTCAAAAACTAAACATATGTAAACTCTATGCACCAAATATACTCCTCTATCATTATATTTGCCAAAGATATGAAATATAGTATTAGTTGGACATGGCAAATCAAAAGCAAATAATTTCTCCTTCAAATTATCGAGCTCACGAAAGTCATCAAACAGAACATAGCCCAAAGTACTTAAAAAAGATAGCAATTCACGTTCCTCAACTTCATTAGCAATGTGAACAACATGCTTAAAATCAGCACATAAAGAATTAACAATAGGAATAACATGTTCATTCACTAGTTGTGGTATGGGTATAAGTGAAGCATTATCACAAGGAACAGCATGAAAAGTGGACAAATGCAATTCATTAACAATACACTCACCTAGATTAATTTTAGCACCATTTAGTTTACCTTTGATGCGCTCTTCAGATGATGGAGGTGCAATGGACTTTAGCTCCAGTGATGAGAAAAGCGGCTCCATCATGTTTCTCTCCTTTTCGTGATTATGCACTTCCTGCAAATGGATAATACTAGGAGGCAAATACATAGCGTGTTGCTTTTTCATGTCCTTCTCTATTTTACTTTCCGCATTGCAAGCAAGTTGTAACAAATGAGAAAGATATCTATATTTTTGACAAACAAGCATGTCCTGAATTTCTTTGTTAAGCCCACGTAAAAACCTCAATTCTGTAGCTTCTTCGCATTCATCTAAACCACAACGTAATAAACAAGCATGCATGTCGTTATAGTATGAAGAAACAGTTCTGGTATCTTGTTTTAAACATTGCAGTTTGTTAAGTAGAATATAAGCATAATACATGGGAACATAAACATGTCTCAAATATCATTTCAGATCTTTCCAAGATTGAGGTATTTTGTTTTGCCTACAAAGATGTTTCCATTCATAAGAAGCATTTTTAATTAGAACAATAGAGGCACACATAACCATATGTTTCTTAGACAAGTCATGCTTTTTAAATTCTCTATCAACTGCTAGCTCCCATTTAATGTAAGCATGAGGATCATAATTTCCTTCAAAATAAGTTAGTGCAGATTCGATCTTAGCTAGAACAACGTCACTTACCTCATATGTATCATGTTGATCACTTCTCATGTCTTGACGAAGATGTTAATGTTGAGCACTGTTGTCCCCAATTGTCTTGCGTATCCCTGTCATTGTTAGTAGAAAACAAGAAACATACATAAAAATATGCACGTTCCTATTAACTACTAGGTAGTGGAAGCTTAAATATCACATACACTCAAGCTTTTCACCAAGCTTTTACAAGTTCTTACCAATGCAAGCGGAGTGGTGACCACACCGACTGGACCTAGACCCAATGGAGGTTGGATGTATCGATGCCTTGCAAACACCTACTGTACGACTGCAATCAAATCTATATAGTTCTGGATATGCTTAAATATGTAGCAAAGGAACAGCAAATGCTCAAATCAGAAAATGCAAAGTTGAATAATTATTCAAAGTTAGTACCGTGCTAGTCCTAGGCTAGAACGTATTAGAGACGTGTGCCTAAACACAAACGATACCACAAGATAGCACTAGGAACAACTCAAGCACAACTCTGATATTCAAAAGCAAACTCAAAGATAACAGCTGATTTTCTCTTTTCTTTTTTTCTTTCTTTCTTTTTTTTCTTTCTTTTTTTGGTGCGGCTTTTCTTTTCTTTTTTAGCACCTTTCTGCCTTTTTTTTCTTTTTTTGATTTTTTCAGCAAAAACAACTCAAGGACCTAAATGCAAGATTACAGGGACTCAAATATAAAAGTCCAAACCCTAAAATTTGATCTATACAAAAATGGATTGCCCTCATCCCATAGGTTCCATTTTTGCAAATAGATCATGAATCCGACACCAAAATTTTTTTCATCAAGGTGTTGGGCAACTCACGGTAGAGGAGGAAACAACCGTACCATATGGTGAGGAGGAAACAACCGTACCATATGAAGGTATGGTGGGGGTGGTACGGCCAACACCTAGTCCTGATTTAGTGCACATGCACGAGGTAAAAGGAAAACTAATTTTCAGCCGATCCAATCTATTATTTCTTCCCAACCGAACTTAAGTACTTCCAAAAACCGATCTAGTCTCTTCTCCCACCTCTTGTGCACCACAAAATCACGACAAAAACACAAGCACGGCTAAGCGGCCAAACCCTAGATGAAATCCAAAACCAATCGACAAAAATGCCTGAAACGAGAAAAAGGAACCCTAGCGGCGACACGATTCTATTTTCGAAGATCCCGACAACAACAAAGACGCGATGGCGACGGTGGTAATAAACGTGCCGAGAAATCGAAACTCTAAACGACTAGACGCTAAGACTAGCAACACGACTTGACGATGCAACGCAAAACTCAACAAAACAAACAATGCAATGGCGCAAAGATGGCTAGGTAATGGATACAATCTATTTTTTGTATTGCTATTTTTTGATTATAGGTAGATAAAAACTCACCGAGCAACGAAAGCTCTGATACCACCTGATAAACCCTGAGCTAGGGTTCTGGTTGTCCTGATCTTTCGGTGAGTCGATGATAACTATGATTTGAGAGAAACGTTGACGACCCGACTACAACCGTACAAGATGTTGTTGTATTGCGCCTTAGCGATCGATACACCTCTCCATGGGTTGTTGATCTTGCCACTGCAAATCAACCTTATTCCTACAAGCAAATCGAAGAAACAAGCAAGAACAAGATAAAAGTAATCTGAATTACAAATAGGAATTGAAGCTCATGATAAGGTGGGGTTCTGAAGACAAGTAATTAGGTTGTTTAGCTGACACACGTAACTCAAGATAAAGTAGCAATGGCTAAAACTTTAATGTAACAAGATCCGAGAAACCCTAATGAGTTACCTAGCTATTTAAGGAGGTGGAAGGACGACCAAGGAGTCCCTAGTGTCGTGCTCCACTAGATTGGGATGCACCCCACATGGGCCCCACTTGGGCCGGGATCCCAGATAAAGTTACAAACCCATAGGCCCATTATAGGTGATGCAACAATTTATTTTGAGATTGCAACCAATTGAGATGGAATTTGGTGATGATGTTGGATCTGTTGGAAAGAGGACTCCGAGACCTTTCCATCAAGTACTCATGGGCCGAAAACGGAGCTCGTATGCATATTTGGCGGTCATTTGAACTCAGCACTGTAGCAGGTGGCCGAATTGGATTCCAGAAGTTGGACAACTTGATCTTGACATCTTTCCGTTGACATTTAATGTGAACAACAGTTGTATCTATAGTAGACATGGTCACATCAATATTCCCTTTCACACACATGTATATCTTGATCATGATGTTATGACTTGTTATCTTCTTGGATCCAGTTTTTGACTTTACAATATATGTGATGCAAGTATGTCGGTCTTATTCCCTACCCGAGCTCCACATAAACCTTATTAGAAGTAGGAATAAGAAAGGGCAAAGTCGCAAAGTCACTGCCTTGGTGAGGAATCATACGCATTGAGCGATCCAAGAGAATCAATTGAGGAGTAAAGTAAAGTTATATTTTTTATGAGAAAAATAAAAAACCCAAGGTACTCATTAGAAGGAGTGGAGGTAACTTGAATCAAGGCTATTCCATTCTTCAATCACCTAAGATGACATGATAGACTCTTCAAGATTCACAAGTATAGGTATGGCTTGGAATAATTATTATGCATGCATCATTACAAAGGAATTCATTGTTTTGTTGTCATCCATGATCTTTACTCAGGGACGAGTAAAGGCCAAGTGTGCAGGTGTTGTTGATGATCCTTAAGTACCAAATCTGACCGTCAATTTCTGCATAAAAGCAAATTAAAGAATATAAAATAAAATACCAAACTTAGAGGTAGTGGTTATTACTAAACATTTTCACAAGACTTGGTGAATATTTGTATGTAGGTGAATTATGAACAAAAACCACGCACCATGCGAAGAAACACACCTCTGATGAATCACGTGCGAGCACATGGATTGATGGCTCACAAGTCAGATCAAACTGACTTAAAGTGGGGCCAAACACCCGTGCACCGACCAAGGGGCCCACCTATCATCCTCTCATCAAAGTCGGTGGGGAAAGGTGAACTCTTGGGTGGAAACTACGACGGTATATGTGCGCTTGCAGATTATTCTGTGCTCGTAATAAATACCAACACTTGCCCTGTGAAACAAAGAAACACTGCATGGTCTCAACTACAATAGTGCACGTGCTTTTCATCTCTTATAGTTTGAACTATCAAATGCATGTGGTTTCAGTGATGCAGCAAAGCCAACTATCGAAAAAAAACATATCAAATTTTTGGATTGTCAAAAATCTAGTCATAATTCAGCATAATATAATCCAGAAAATATTATAGTAACCATGACATGAGAATAATAGTGTGATGCAATGACAGTGCTAAACAGGAACATGCTAATAACAATAATAGCATCATCTAGTGACATGTTTAACATCAAAGCAAATGGAACTACCTAGAGAATGCTCCGGATCCATATTTGGTGTTGGTGTTGGGGTTGATGTTGGTGTTGTCGCCATTCCCGCCGTTCTCTCCTCTATTGCCGTTCCCAGTACTGGTCGACATGGCGATGCAGAGAAAGCAAAAATAACTTGATGCATAGGAAGCAAAAATAACTTGACGCATAGGAAGCAGTGAAGACAAAGCAGAGCAGGTGCTCTGGTGGATGGAGTTCCGGAGGCCTGCTCATCTCGAACGCTTGTGCACGCAAGTGCTCAGAACCGGGGATTACTGAAGCTGCTCAGGTGTAGAAGAACAGGAGATGTGTACTACAGGCGAAGAACCAAACCGAGTGGGAGATAAAACAGATCGAGAGTCCTTTCTTTCTACCCGGAGGTGGAAGATAACGCGAGAGAGATGTTACAGGTTGATTGATGGCCTCGTCTGACGAATCTCGTCGGTTACGCTTTTGCTCACAAAAGCAAAAATGACTGAAAAACGAGCAACCAGCTCGACCACGTCCCGTCGCACGCCTCGGGCGTCTCGGCATGTGCGCATGTGGCATTCCCATCACTACCTTAACCGCTCAACAAGTGCTCTTAATTAGCAGCCTATTTAAGTTGAGTTTTTTTCTCGTTGGTTTTCAATATGGTATTAATCTCTTAACATTAATTGTGAGCCCATAAAATCACTAGAGTTAATTCAAGCATAACTCATTTAATTCTAACAGATACTTGGCTACAGAAACACAGGACTTCGCCCACCTCCTTAGGCCCAACCGACTTAGCCCAACGTAGTGGTACCCAGGTACCGTGTACTCCAAAGTTCTGTCTTTATTGCTTTTTTTTAAGAATCACCACCCTTAATTCAGAAGCGGAGACAGGAGGAGAGCAATTCCTTGGCCTCCATGTCGTAATTTTTTTCCACTGTAAGGTTCTTAGCTCCGCCGCTGTGTTAATAAACACCCAAATTATAAGATACCATCGGACGAAGCTAACAGTGTTAAATTCTGGCTTAAGAGCATCACCATTGGAACATATTCCTTTATGGACAAATTCTACAGTTTGGTTACCTCTTACTGTGTCTTTTGCACTGCTGCTAGCTCAGTCCACATGAGCCCAACTAATTAAGACAAGTGATTGGCTGGCTTATTAGACAGGCCCAGCCCAGTTGCGTTGCGTCCCAAATAACATCATGGACTGCACCAACGGTGGAGGAGCCTACTACGGGGATATATTGGTCCTTACACTACCATTTTAGCATGCGATTGCACGATGCATGTTCTATCGGAACACAATAATTACATTCAAGGCGCAATTAGAGATACTAGTACTACCAACCATCATTATATTCGGGTAGTAACTATAAAAAATGAGCCATGCACGGATGGCAGCCAGATACACATAACATGGGCGGATAGTAGACGGATGGTTAATTTGCCCCAAAAGTACGTAAGAGTAGTTAGACTGCTGATCGATATTCTCTAGCTTGTCACATGGATGCTACTGCAATTAATAATACGGCCTACTAGATTTCTGTATTTGTACACTCTATTAGAATTAATCATCAATATCTTTGCTAGCTGGGCCAGTTATGACTTATGAGTGGGCAGGAAACCGAATCGAACCGTACGTTTCTTCGGCCTTTTGGTGTTCGGTTTCTGTTTCATTTTGTTCAGTTTGGTGTATTTTGTGAGTTTTGATTCACTAGCAAAGTGCCCATATGCTGCAACGGAAAAAAAACGATTGTGAAAATCTCTTCATAGTAAATGGCTGAAGGAAATCATGGAAAGTAGAATTGAACGTGATCTTGTAATGGAAGCATAATAGGACTTATCTGCACTGGGAGTAGAAACAGAATAGGACTTCCAAATTCATAAATGATTGTACTAACCGAGAGATAACAGAGAGTATGAATTGTGTTTGTTCAGCCTTTGAAAAAGCCTGGCCGTTTCGTATGATCTGTATTCTACTCTGTAGTACATTGTATTGGATCAAAGTTGCATTGTACTCTGTAGTACATTTATGGCTAGATAGTTTTTTTTTTCCTATGTGTGCGTACATCTAATTTGCTCATGTATATTGGAAGATAATATACGTTATCATATTCATACTGTTAAACTATTTTTAGAAGTTTTTGTGATTTTCAAAGGAATCCATCCTGCTCACCACAATTATTTTGTGGAATTAATTTTATGTTTTAGTGACCATTAAGAAATTAATTTGACTTCCAAAGTGCCTATAACACAAATTTACAACTGAAACTATTTTTATTTTAGGAACCCAAGAGTGTGGTTGTGGGAAAAGGATCTAAGGTGAGTTTGCTGAAGTAAGCGTTTAAAACAGCACAAAGGTGCTCTAGCTTGCCATGTTCAGAGATTGGACATGTGGAAATAAAAACCATCACATCTAAAAGCTCTCATTTGATTAATTCAATTTTTCTTTTTTTTCTTCAAATTTAAAGCATCTATGCTAAATGTACACTAAACCAACAATATGTTTCCTTATGAACGCATTGCATCAATTGCACATAATGACAATCCAGTTTTAGCCAACTCTATGTCATCTTAACATGCGAATGCTCAGTCCCACTGAAAACAAAAGCTCAGGACAAAAGACAAGTTCAAGTTCTTTTTTATTCCTTTCTCAATTCTCCAATCCAACACCGGACTTACCTAGCCACCGATCCAAATGCAAGCCCATAAAAACTAATCAAATCCATCCAGTGGAGCTTCATCGCAGGCATGGAATTACCTCGTGCAGCTTCCGCAAGATCTTGGACACGCTGTCGGACACGAGCACAACGAGTTCGCGACTGGTGGCATCGCCAATCGACGGATTTGCACGCCGCCAACGAAAGCGTCGTTTACGCTATGCGATCTTTCTTTTTAGAACAAGGATTTTTCTTTTATTGAGAACAAGCATGTACGCGATGTGATCTAAGCGTGAGCGGCGCCGTGATATACTCTAACACGGGCTAGGCTTTGTTTGGATTTTGATTGGATTGGAAATTTCCAAAACGTTTATGCATTCCTGAGTTGGATGATGCACGCGCTGAGAGATGGACGCACGATGGATCTCCTGAGAGAACAGATGCGCGCTCGTGCGATCTAGCCATGGCGGATGAAGGATCCGTGAGTAGGGATGAAACTGGTACAAATGCTTTTCTTCTTGCAGATATTTTTTTGAAAATTTGGATAGATTCGGTCGAATAGGTTCGGATTCGGAAACGAATTCGGATTTTTTCTCGGAAACAGAAGCGAATACAATAAGAGCACTATCCGTCCACTAGCACGGGTCCGGCTATCTCTAACGGGCAATAACCCTCATCACTATCGGGTAGGGCCTCCGTCACTGAGCAAAGGTCAGTGATGTGAGAAACTATCTCAATCGGGCACAAGGCCGTCACGGATGGACGTTATCTCAATCGGGCCTAACAATCTAGCCCGTCACAGATAAGATTGACCAAGCAATACAGGTCAAACCAGGTTGGGTAGGAGCCCGTCACGGATGACTAATCTCAATCGGGCAAACTACTAAGCCCGTCACCGATGACTATCCATCCCTAACAGGTTTTTCTAAAGAGCCCGTCACCGATAGGTTTGACCCCATCTGTCGAGTCAAAATAGGCCTAGTTGGGATGACTTATCTCTATCGGGCTTAGATTAGGAGCCCGTCAGGGATGTATATATCCCTAACGGGCTTTTTTTGGAGCCTGTTACGGATGAGTATCTCTTTCGGGCATTATTAAAATGCCCGTCAAGGATGAGTAAGTCAGCAAAAAAAATAAAATTTGTTTTTTTGGCTAGCCTCAGGCCTTTGCTAGCCATGCTCGCTGCAAAAAAAGACAGTCCCAGCAACCATATTCCCAGCAACCCCATTCCCAGCATTCAGATATTCAGTGCAAATTTCAGCATTCCATCAGATATTCACAGCCAATGCACAGCCAATTCATATATATACATTAACATCCACAAACCCATTCACATATATATGTCATTCACATCCATTTTTTGCTCTCCAAACCACCAACATGTATCAAAACCTGTAAAACTGAGTTATAAATTGGAACAAGTTTATATTTAATTAAGAAATACAAATATATACAGAAGAACGTGCAGAATTGTATTACAAAGAATATTTACAAAAATCAAATGTTTGTCGCAAAAGCATTTCTTTCTCCTAGGACTTTATTCTAAACATTCCTTTCGGTGACAAGAGATCGTCTAGTATGAATTGTGCTATCTCCTCTCTAATGATATCGAAGTTGATTTCCAGAATCGCCGAAAGTTTTTTCTGCATGTGAGGCACCAAGTTAGTCTACATACTTGAAAAGTTAGTATGAATCATACTATCTCCTCTCTAATGTATATATACAACTGAAGCACACACCTCAAGGTCGAGCAATGTCACCTTGTCTGCGAGGCTTCTCATGTTATGGCAGACGTGGAACCCACACTGGTCGCCAACTTGTTGACGTATTGGAAAGTCCTTTTTGTGACCGAGTGTGGGATGCCCTTCCTTATGCCTCCCGCCTTTTGCCACGTATTGGTCCTAGGCATCGTTCAAGGCAGCTTCGATCGCCGACCAATCGTATATTTCTTTTTTGACATTGGAGTTAAGGTAGTATACCAAACCCCACTTCGGCACTATGACCAGGAGAATCCAATGACGACTGCGACATTAATAAATTGCAAGTTAAACACTAAAGCTATACGCGTCACAGATTTGATTCTTAGTAGGGTACACGCTTACTGTTCAGAGTAGGTACACATAATAAAGTCTTTGTCTTGACGGGACCATAAGCAGTCCTTGATATATTCTACCATGCTGGCTCGATCGTAGTTCATAGTTGTCTCGTTGACGACACTTGGATCGAGCAAGGCAACATGGAGAGCATTACGATGGACATGCTTTCAAGTTAACATAGATGCAAGACAAGAATCCGGGTAAGCGTAATACAAGGAAAATTATTACCATATCTCGTACGCAAGAATACTTACAAGGAGTAGCACTTAAGGAGATTGGTGTCGATCGCTCGCACCCTGTAGAGGTCCCATAGATCTTGAAAGTCTACGGCGATGAAGGATTCAGGACCGAGGAATGGCTATCTATCATGTTGGCCCGTCATGGAGGTCTCTCTATGCTTCCTCCTTGCGTTGGACCTCTCCATGTAGTACCCGTGCAACTCCTTGCATGCAGCGCCCATCTTCGATAAGGCGTTGTCTTCGACCAATGGCATGCCTAATGTGAATTCTTTAGGAGGAGCTGACGGCGCCTTGCCAAGATCTAGCTTCTTTGGAGCCAGAAGCGGCCCTTCCACATTTCCTCTCCCCTTCCAGCAGCTCTTTTGCGTGATCCAAGCTTGAGTGAAGAAAATGTCGCCCTCTTTCTTTTCGTGGAGACTGGGGGGAGGTGCGCTCTGCTGCTGACCTCTTGTCCGTCATCCCCAAAATCTATATCATATTGCAATTGGAATTCTTGATCTCCTTTTTGAACGGTAGGAGGGGCAAATACAAGAGCTGGAGGGGGACGCGGCGGCGCCGCCGGACGAGCACTTGGTGCTGGCCTAGGAGTTATATTTATCTGAATGTTCTCCTTGGGCCATTGGATAAATGTCCCACGTGCAGCTCCTAGGGTCAGAACCTCGTCATTTGGTGGGAGCGGGAGAGTGTAGCCAACCCAATCGGGCTTCACCATGTCTACTTGAACTTTGGCATGGCCGGCTAGCAGGTGCCCCCCATGCACACGGGTCTCCAGCGTGGGCTTGAAAGCAAGTCCCTCTGCGGCAGGAATTGCAAATTCTTTAGTCATCCTAACGACTAGGGTGCACGATGTGGGCCTCTGCAATAGATTCATACGTCTGTTTATAATATGTTATAATGCACTGTGGTGCTAAGAGAACATATACGTTTTGTGTTGGTTTTACCGATATGTGGTCCACTGCATTGGGGGCTGGTGTTTCTTGTGCCGCCGCCCCAGTAGATGCGCAGCTGCTACGTCTTTGCGTGGGGCTCGTTTCTATTATGGGAGCGGCAGCAGGCTCGCTTTCCCTAAGGCGTGCCTCCACCCGAGCCTTCACTTGTAACAACTTCGAATCGAACTCTTCTCGGAGCTCGTTTCTAATCTTGTCCCGAAGTTGTTCCTTAAGGCGTGCATCTTTCTGCGCCTTAGAAAGCCTGTGCCTCCGGTACTGCCACGCGTATTGAGGAAACCCAAACTTCCATGGAACATTGGAGCCAATGCCCCTTGTCCGTCCATGGTGTTCTTCGCTTCCCAACGCTTTCGTGAGGATGTCATCCTCGCGTCTTTGTGAGCAGACCTCTTGGGAGGACTGTCTCTCAGCAATCAGGTCGACCTGCGATACAGTTAGGACGAATTTAATCAAGAGTACGATACAACCTAACGAAACATACTCTACGTGTGGTACTTACGATTTTCTGTACACCGCTTGATCTGAGGGATTTGGGAACGTAAGTGTTCCATCACTATTCTTCTTCACCCTCGCCCTTGCCCAGTTCCTTGCTCGAGTGGTCGGGATATCACCAAGAACTAGCGGCGTGTTAGATTCTGCAGCCGCTTCATCCTCCTTGACCCATTCGTGCTGCTTCTCGGCGTAGCCTCCGGTGCCAAGGTGGTGCGGGTGAACGTTTTTTGCCTGCAACCTCCTATACGCCTCGCTTTTTGCCCGAGACTCAGGGGTTGATTTTGAGGCATGGAACTCTTCCCACACGACTCGTGAGATGAACGGGTACTTCCCGAATGGTTCTGGCTGGGCGGGGTTGAGGACGTAGTCGGTGACCAACGTGGTCTTGAAATTTTTCCACAAGTTGCCCATCTTGCGGATAGCCTGCTGCTTGAGCCTTGCCTCGGCCTCTGGGGGGAATTCGAAACTTCCCTTGAATTGCTTCCAGGCCTCATCTTTTTCTTCCTGTGGGACCAGATCGATGTGGTCCTTCAAGATGGTGAAGTTCCGCCTCCCGAGGACTCCGCATATCGTTGCGAACTTCTTGACAGCTTTCGCAGGAGCCATCAGAAATCCCAGATCGTCCACCTCTGTTATAGTGTACACTTCCTTAGGGATCTTGTTCTGGGTCCTACGAGTCCGGCTCGATGTTGTCCCACTAGTAGTCGCTGACATGGGTTCGCCTTGCTGCGACATTTTCTATATAACTGTTGTACAGCAAGAAAGTTAAAAAAATTTATAGAAAAACTTATTGTGGTTGTGTGTATAACTTATTGTGGTTAAGAAATGGCCTCAGTTTTGCTTAGAAATTGTGCATCAGTTACAATCATTTGCAAGTGTAGTTCCCCAAAAAAAGAACAAGTGTAGATGGTCTGTTCTTATGCAAAAAAGAGCAAGTGTAGTGCCCTCCAAAAAAAGAACAAGTGTAGATGGTCTGTTCTTATGCAAAAAAGAACAAGTGTAGTGCCCCCAAAAAAAAGAGAAATTGTATTGCCCCCCAAATAAAAAGAACAAGTGTCGATGGGTTGTTTTATGCAAAAAAGAATAAGTGTAGTTCCCAAAAATTAGACCAAGTGTAGATGGTCTGTTCTTGAGCATTCATCATTGGCCATTTATCAAGAAATCATCATAGGGTAATAGTGGCAGGAAGAGGACAGATATAGAGGAAGTGGCCAAAATTCAAAACAAAGCCAGCCTTCCCTGCTCTTATCTATGATTTTCCAATGATCCAAAGTCCAAACCAACCATGAAATACAGGATGATATTACAAAGTAGTAAATGTATCTAACTATTATAAGGTTGTGTTTGAGAGAAAGGAAAATAAAAAGATTAAGAACATATGTAAAACAAGGTGAGCTATTAGTGCATGATTATTTAAGTATTAATTATTTTAAACTAAAAAACAGATTGATATGATTTCTTAAAGCAACTTTTATATAGAATTTTTTGAAAAAACACACATTTATTTAGCAATGTTTTATGTGAACAAACAGTTCTATCACAAAAGAGTAAATTATTAGCACATTTTTCACTTTACACTAGGGTTAGCACATATTTATTAACAGTAGTGTACTCCACTGAACCTTATAGAGATTCCATGAAATTTCAAAACATAAATAAACTTCAAAAAACATGGTCTAAGTTCAAGAAGTATATCACAAGTTTCACTCATATTAACGGACAAAGATAATCTGATGGACTGGAAAATCATGGCAAAACCAACAGCAAACTACTACATGCATGGTACAAACTACAAAGCATCAAAAACTGAACAAGTTTACAGGTTAGGGGAAAATAGGAGAAACCACTTTTACCTTCAAAACACTAGGGGTAGGCGGCAGCGGCGGTGGCGGCAGCGGCGTCCGGGAGGAAGCGGCGTCCAGGAGGAGGAGGCGGCGTCCAGGAGGAGGCGGCATCCAGGAGGAGGAGGCGGCAGTCGGGACAGAGAGTGAGAGGAAGGAGGCGGCGGCGGCGGTTGTGACAGAGAGTGAGAGTGAGAGTGAGAGGGAGAGGGAAAAACTTAGATTTTGTACCGATCCAGAGTCAGATCTGGATCGGTAGAAAACCTAATCGTAGGTCATCACCATTGGGCACAAGTACTAAGCCCGATACGGATGACAATCATCCGTATCGGGCACAAGTA
The DNA here is from genome assembly GCA_008326285.1 of Oryza officinalis. NCBI lineage: Eukaryota > Viridiplantae > Streptophyta > Magnoliopsida > Poales > Poaceae > Oryza > Oryza officinalis. Next base: position 30,356,973 of record BDMV01000003.1, on the reverse strand, counting down.
CTAAGGCCGATACGGATGATTATCATCCATCACGGGCACAAGTACTAAGCCCGATACGGATGACAATCATCCGTGACGGGCACAAGTACTAAGGCCGATACGGATGATTATCATCCATCACGGTCCTAAGCCCGATACGGATCACAATCATCCGTGACGGGCAGAGCTACTACGCCTGATAGAGATAATCTCATCTCTGACGGGCATTATTTATATGCCCAATAGAGATAAGCTCATCCCACTATATAATTAAAATATTCCTAATCAGTTGTATTTAATAATGATATTTAAGTTATAAAATCATTTTTAATTAACTTGTACCCGATTTAAAATTGCTATTACATTTTTAAATGGTGTAAAATTTCTGTTAAAGTAAAATATGCCTTATTAAATTAGTTTAAAATTGCTATTAAATTTTAAAAAATTATTATAATTAACCTATACCTTATTTAAACAGTGTAAATTTGCTTTTAATTTTTAAAAACCATATGCCTTTAAAATATGCAGATCATAAGGCACCGGTACAAAATACTTCATTACTTATATCAATTTGCACATTACAGTACTACGAAGACTCTATTTACAAGGATATGCCTTCCGAATGGTCAGAACGAGCGTATGCCACTTCGTATTCGGGATCATCGTCAAGGTCGATCTGAGGTCTCACATGGAGATTCTGGTTATATTCTTCCTCATCGACGACGTTGTCAACCCCAACAATTCTTCGTTTGCCATCCCTAACGACGTGCGGCCTTTTGTTTGCGGGGTCTTGTATATAGAAAATCTGCTCGACCTGCTTCGCTAGGACGAATGGTTCGTCCACGTATCCAACCTTGACCAGGTCCACTAAAGTGAATCCTTCCCTGTCAACTTTAACACCAGTACGGATATTCACCCAGCTGCAATGAAACAAAGGGACTTTGAAGCTGCTGTAGTTCATGTCCCAGATCTGCTCTATGCGGCCATAGTATGTGTTTGATCTAGCTTGATCCTGATATGCATCTATACGGACTCCACTGTTCTGCACTGTGCTTTTGTCATCTTGTTTGACGGTGTAGAATGTGTATCCATTGATATCGTACCCTTGCCATGTGTCAACATCCCAGCTTGGGCCCCTTGCCAACCTTCGTATTATCTCACTTGGGCCATTGGTCGACCGTGCGATACGATTCTTGAACCATTCGTTGAAGCGAGTACTATGTTCTCTGTTGATACATGTATCTGATCGACCCATGTTCTCCTGTCGGACCTTCGCTAGATGCTCCTCAAAGTATGGAGTTACTTCGGCCATATGTTGTAGCACTGCGAAATGAGCCTGCGCATACGATGCCTGATCGGATACAATTCTTTTTCTGCCTATTGTGCCAAGGCCTGCCAACCTTCCTTCGTGGCGAGACGCAGGAACTCCGATAGGATCAGTCTCGGCCATGTAATCGATGCAGAACTCAATAACCTCCTCCGTCGTGTACCCTTCAATGATGCTTCCCTCCGGTTTTGCTCTATTTCGAACGTACGACTTAAGAACTCCCATATACCTCTCAAACGGGTACATCTCCCTTAGAACAGCTGGACCACATAGTTTTGTTTGCTTCACTAGATGAACAGGGAGATGAACCATGATATCGAAGAAAGACAGTGGAAAATACATCTCCAATTGACACAGGGTATTGACAATATCAGCCTGCATCTTATCTAGATCTTCGGGATCTATAATCTTCTGACTGATTGCATTGAAGAAAGCATAGAGCCGTTGGATCATGTGACGGACTTTGGGTGGTAGAATGCCTCTGATAGCAACTGGCAAGATCTGTGTGATTAGCACGTGGCAATCGTGAGATTTCATTCCAACCAGTTTTAGATCCTCCAATTTAACGTATTTACTGATCTTTGCTGAATAGCCCGAAAGAACCTTAATATCAGCCAAGCATGATAGCATTGCGATCTTCTCATCCTTCGACAATGTGTGGCAAGCTGGTGGGAGGTACACTCTTCCTGTCTCTTCATCCGTAACAGGCTGAAGCTCACTGCGAATGTTCAATTCCTGCAGATCTAGGCGAGCATTCAACTCGTCCTTTGTCTTTCCAGGCATATTAAGCAGTAGCCCGAGCAAACTATCACAGCAGTTCTTCTCTACGTGCATTAGATCAATGCAATGCCGGACCTCAAGGTCTTTCCAGTATGGTAGCCGCCAAAATATGGATTTTTTCTTCCACATACCCTTATCATTTGCCTTGCCACATTTTCTTTTCTTCCCAAACTCATTAGTTATGTCTTTGACCATGTCGTGGACTTCGTCTCCACACAAATTCTTGGGAGCAGTTCCAAGTTCTCTCCGACCGTTGAAAAATTTCTTCTTTCTTCTAAAGGCGTGGCGTAGCGGGAGCCATCTCCTGTGACCCATGTAAACCATTTTCCTTGATTTCTTTAGCCACCTACTGCGTGTATGTTCCATACAGTCAGAGCAAGCCTTCTTTCCTTTCACGGTTTGTCCAGAAAGATTACCTAGTGCAGGATAGTCGTTAATGGTGTAGAACAATAGAACTCATAGCTTGAAGTTATCCTGACCATATGCATCCCAAGTTTCCACACCTTCTTTCCAAAGAATCTCAAGATCATCGATAACAGGCTTCAAGAACACATCGATATCATTGCCCAGTTGTTTCGGACCTTGGATTAACAAGCACAACATAATATATTTCCTTTTGAAGCACAACCATGACGGGAGGTTATAGTTCGCAATAAGAATGGGCCAAGTGCTGTGAGAACTGCTCATATCTCCGAAAGGATTCATGCCATCCGTACATAGACATATCCTCATGTTTTTGGGATCGGCAGCAAAGTCTTTGTGCATTCGATCAATATTCCTCCATTGAATCGAATCCGCAGGGTGCTTTAGCAAACCGTCGTTCCTTCTATCTTCGGCATGCCAACGCACTAACTTTGCTTCCTTGGGGTTGGCAAATATTCTCTTGAAGCGATCAATGATATATAGATACCACACAACCTTCGCCGGACCACCCCGCTTTGACTTCTTTCCCTCGCCCGCACTTTTCTTTCACTTGTATCGAGAAGCCTTGCACACAGGACAAGCATCTAGGTCCGCATATTGCTTGTGGTACAATATGCAGTCATTTGGACAAGCGTGAATTCTACGGACCTCTAACCCCAGAGGACACAGAACCTGCTTTGCTTCATATGTCGTCTCGGGCAATGTGTTCTCTTCAGAAAGCATGACCTTCAATATTCCCAAAAGTTCCGTAAAACTCTTGTCTGTCCATCCACTACTTGCCTTCAGCTTCATTAGGTCCAAGGTAGCTGACAGTTTGGTGTGCTTTGCCTTGCATCCGGCGTATAGAGGTGTCTCGGAGTCACTGACCAACCTGTTGAACTTCATGGAATCTCTCTCGTTGTGAGCTTGCTCCTCAACGTCACGTAACATCTCTTGTAGCATATCAGGATCCACATCAACCATTTAACCACCCAATGGAGATGGTATAAACATGTCATGCTCATCTTCATCTTCATGATTGTCTGCACCACTTCTGTCTGCAGCTACACCACTAACCGATTCTTGCTCTCCATGCTTCACCCAACATGTGTAGCCCTTCATGAATCCCCGTTGTATCAAGTGAGAGTGTACCTCCTCTCCGCTAAACATAATATCATTCATGCAATCTCTACATGGACAACACATGTATTTGCTATTTCTTCTTCTCCTATCCTCCTCCGTAACGTTCATAAAACTTAAAACGTCATCTCTATACTCCTTGCAATGACGTTTCAAAGTTGTCGCAGTCATCCAACTTTGATCCATCGCTGCACAATTTAATAAAATATTAGTTAACATACAACTAAATTAAAAAAATTATTACTACCTTCTTACTTACTTCTTAGATTTTTCTGTTTTTCTTTGGAAAAAAATAGCAAAAAATTCGCCCCCTTCAACCTCTCACCAAAATAGTGAATAGTGGGATAACTTCGGACAACAGTCGGGTGGTCTATTTATAGTGTGCAAAATATATCTCAATCGGGCCAATGAACCGACATCTCTAACGGGCATAAATAAAAGCCCGTTAAAGATAAGGGTCATCGGTGACGGGCTTTAAAGCATATCTCAATCGGGCCCGTATACAGAGCCCATCACCGATGACCCTTATCTCTGACGGGCTCTGTACGCGGGCCCGATTGAGATATGCTTGGTCATCTCAATCGGGCCTAAACATATAGCCCGTCACGGATGAGTGTCATCGGTGACGGGCTATATGTACTTGGGCCTAGAGTATGACTGCACGAGTACATCTACAACGGTGCAAATTTAGGCCCGATTGAGATGACTTCGTTCTGACGGCCCAATAATCCAAGCATGTGAGGGCCCGTCAGAGATGAGAGGTTCTGTACTAGTGGTCAGAATCAAAAAAAGATCGAAAACTATCCAAAAATTTTACTTGGATATCCGTAGATAGGGATTAATTTTCTAAAAAACATGTATATATACATAACTTTTTTATACGGTGTTTGACAAAGACAAACTATATATCAAAACTGTAGAGCTCGACAAGATCTACAACTTTGTTGCTGACAATTTTATTAGTTGAGATCATTTAAGGGTCTAAATATTCATAATAAAATATCACATTTGTTTTTACAAAATCTTACATCTATAATTCAAACAATATCCGATGGAAACGTGCTCCATATCAAAGTTGTATAGCTCAATGGGACTAGAAAGTGGATAATCATATTTACATGCGGGTCTCTTAGAGGAACGGCCATAAAAATTAATTTTCACATACGATTGTGGACCGCCTACAAAATTGACAATTTAAATTTTGGAGATGTTGACCTAAAATAACAAGCAATATCTCTTTCTTGATTAAGGAAGCTTAATTTGAGAGGTTTTTATATCCCAATAAATATTCGTTACTGTATTCGTTCTGTTTAATATTCATTTCATATCTATATCTGATAATATTCGATTTCATTTTTATATCTGGGTTTTTGATTTTGATTCCGATTCCAAAAAAAAATATAAAAACAAATATGACAGAGTTAGTTTCTGTCCGTTTTCATCCTTATCCATGAGCGAGCGCTATGTGTATCGTGCGATTTGGAAAATCGCACAGTAACCGAAGGATCTACTCGTGAGTGCTACTCGGACGATGGATGATGGATGGATGATGGACGAAACAGAGACGACTCGAATGACAGACAGAACTTTTGGGCAAGAGCACCTTGAATTTTTGGGCAGTCCCAATGTGCAGTTTCTAGTAGCAGTTTCCTAGAAAGAAAGAGAGTAATTAATATCTAGTAGAAACTTATCTTTCTTAACCCATAGTTTCTATAGCAGTGTTAATACAAAGGATAAATTAAATACAGCACTAAAAAGAGGTAGATCAACTGTGGCAATTGTTTACGCAGAACACACGCTACCACATTTCAGAACACGCTGCCACATTTATATGTTTCCAGAGAACATATATTAATCATAGTCCTTAATAAAGATAATAGGTAGCATATATATTTTATAATAAAACGATAAACTGGCATCATCCATCATCTTAAAATGGTTGCACAGGAACTCTAGAAGCTATCAGTTCATGCTGGTACTCTAGAAACCATCAGTTCACGCAGGTACTCCACAAGGCACCATCTACAAGGGAACAATTTCATATCAGCAAATGAAAATAATTTACCAAGATGCAGTGAATTAGCAAAAAAATGAACAGTTGGACTGGTGTTTGGACTGGTTCACAGAACTATATGCTACTAGTGTGCACACAAGCATTCAGATTTCAGAATAATTAAATAAGCAACACAGAACTATATGGTACTACTGTGCAGACTTGCATTCAAAATTCAGAAAAATTAGATGAGCAATACAAATTCAAGGAGGATTAACCATTTCGTACCCTAATTATTTTGCCTGTATGAATTGCCAAACTTTTGCCAAATATGATCAATCAAATCAGATTGAAGTTGTTTGTACGCTTCGCGATCATGTAAGGCAATATTTCTGTTAAGTACATCTTCCATCTTTGGGTTTTGTCCATGAGAGATTGTAGCTTCTTGAACAGTATATGTGCTGCCTTCCTCATTCAAATCAAGTGGAACCTGCTCTACATCCTTCTCATCTTCAATTATCATATTGTGGAGGATTATACAAGCAAGCATGATATTCTCAAGATCCCCTTGCTCGTATAGACGGGCTGGTCGATGCAAAATACAAAAGCGAGACTGCAAAATGCCAAACGTGCATTCAACATCCTTCCTTGCCCCTTCTTGCTTTTGTGAAAAAAGACTGTGTTCATCAGATTGTGGTTGACGTATAGACTTCACGAAAACAGGCCAGTCCGGATATATACCATCTGCTAGGTAATAACCAATATCATATTGTCTTCCACTGATAGAGTACTGCACCTTAGGAGCTTCTCCTCTCAGCTGGTCGACAAACAAATGTGATTGGTTCAGCACGTTGATATCGTTGTTGGATCCAGCAACACCAAAAAAGGCATGCCATATCCAACGATCGTGCAAAGCAACTGCCTCTAAAATTATCGTAGGCACACCGTGATCACCGCGTGTATATATCCCCTTCCATGCATAAGGACATTTTTCCCAATGCCAATGCATACAATCAATACTCCCTACCATGCCAGGGAACCCACGACGCTCACCGATCTCCATTAAGCGCTCAACATCTTGCACTGTTGGTCGCCTCAAATACTCCGCCCCAAATATTTCTACCACTCCCTTCACAAAGTACTTCAAACACTCTACTGCAGTACTTTCACCAATCTTAATATACTCATCAAGCTGGTCTACAGGGCTTCCATTTGCTAACTGCCTTATAGCAGCAGTGCACTTTTGAATTGGCGATAGACCAGAGCGATTAAGAGCATCAAATCTTAAGGTGAAAAATGGAGACCACTCACCGAGGGCATCGACAATGCGCAGAAACAGGGGCCTCCTCATCCTAAACCTTCTACGAACGATCGTAGAATTGTATATAGGATTGTCAGTAAAATAGTCATCCATAAGCCGCTGATTGGCTTCTTCACGAGGCCTTGCCACATATCTCCTTGGACCACTGTTTCGACTTCTCCCTTCTTCTAGCACTTCAATATCATCCCTCAATTCTACAATCACTTGATCTTGCAGTTCTTCTAATAAATCTTCCTCAACTGTCTACAAATCTTCAGGGTCTATGCTGCCATCCTCATCTGGAGGTTCAGCGTCATGTGGTGGTTGGTGAGACATTTCGGGAAGGTAGAGAGGAGAAACTACAGATAGAGGAGAATTACAGGTACTGGCCGTGCATATATGCACACCAGAGTTGCAGTTGTCACACCATTTTCAATGGAAATAAATACTGCAGTTTCACATGATATAGTGCAGTCACCCACGACCACTTAGAGATGCAGTTTCACTCCATGTTCACACCAGTTTCAATGTGTACAAATAGTTGCAGTGTTCACATTCTTTTCAGTTTCCTAGGAAATTAATAGTTGCAGTTTTCACACTATGTTCAGTTTCACAGGAAATAAAGAGTTGCAGTTTTCACATTCTTTTCAGTTTCACAGAAAATAAATATTGCAGTTTTGACAGCAAATAAAAGTACTAACTCCATTAAAAAAACAACATGCAGTTTAGCAAATACCTTAATTATCTGTAGCAAATAAAACCATCCTTAGGCTCTCCATTGCTTTCTCCCTCTCAGCCAAAGCATGTGCACTCAAATTGCTTGTGGGTGCTAAGAGTAACTCTTTATAAGTGTCTAGCATTTTACACTTCACTTGTTCTTGTGCTGCCTTATGGGCAAGCTTGGCTGCTTCAACCTTTCTGTTTGCCAAATTTTGTTGCACCTCTGTCACCTTCTCACGGTCCTTTCTAGCCATTGTGCTCACTTCAATGAACTTGTCTAGCTTCTCACTAATAGCTGAATAAGCATCAGATGTCTTCTTTTTCCCATTTTGCTCATCCTTGGCTTTCCTATGCCCCGGAGGACGAATATTTGGATTATCATCCAAAGTGACCACCTCAACTGGCTTAGTAGTTGCACACTTCTCCGCTTCCTTTGCCTTTTCCATTTTCTTTTTAACATACGTAGACCACTTTCTTTCATCTCGGACAACCTTCCATATATGTTTCAGCATGAAATCTTTATCATCATGTCTGGAGGCATACATCTTGTCAGCCATATCCGTCAATTGGTCATCACTAAACCCACTTCTGTACACTCTATTGATTTTTATCCAGCAAACATGATACTCAGTGACTGGTTTCTTAACACAATCCCAACGGATTTTCAGCTGATTGCGGTTTCTGTTGCAGCAACTCTTTGTGGTCTTGTTGTACTCTTTAGTAACAGCCGCCCAATATTGATCTGACTTCCTGTCAGTTCCATCAACTGGGTCCTTTGAATTACGCAACCAAGCAGTGACCTACATTTAAAAAACCATAGCTCAAAGTTTACAACCAGAACATAATTCCTTTTTCATATAGTCCATGCTCAAAGTTTACAAAGTAAGAAAGGTGGCTTACCAATCTAACATCTTCCTCTTTCGTGTAGTTCAATCGCTTATCGGTCCTAGGATCTTGGAGGTTTTCATCTGCATCAGCATCAACATCGATTGTTTCTTTGTTTTTTGCAGTGTTTCTACCTGTCGGGGTTTGTTCAGGACTTGGAGAGGTTGCAGTTTTCCTTTTTGTACTTCCAACAAAATGGAAATTTTCATTCTCATGGTTAGGAGATTCGTTTGACTGCAGAAAATGGGTAAAACCACCTTGTGGGTACATCCTGAAAAAAGAAAAAAAGAAAATGGGTCAAAAGAATGGTAGTTCTTTGCAATGCAAACCAAGCAAGCACCTACATATATTTGTCATGCTAGATCCTATTGTGTTTCATATTTGCTTGTACTCCCTGTGACCGAAACACCTGCGAACATAGATAGTATTTGCACTCAATTATTCAAGAAGCAATCTGTTGTCGTCTCCCAGTTAACACCCACCCATTCATAAAATTATTTAAACAGCTACATACTGAACCCATTCAGTGACTTAGCAACATATCTATCTATTTCGGGATCCAAAAATGCCAATAATTTTGGCAGGTAACCCATATTCCCAGGGAACAGTTAATATTTTTCTGAATCAAACAGAAGGTAGGCTAATACGGCACGCAGATTACAGTGGAGGAAACACTGACAGAACAGAAGGCACTATGAATCAGTAAAATATTAAAATGCTCTTCATGAGTTTTAATTTTTTAGAGAAAAGCTACAACTCATAGACCGATTATTTTTTAGAAACAGGTTCAATGACCCCTGAAAGGCTCATACCACCAGAACATCGTGGCTTATATCACTGGAATTCTACCATCGTAGAAATTGGCGGAACATACTAGTGCAAATAATATCGATTATTTTTAGAAGCTGAACTAGAATAAAATTGACAACTATTTTCTACACCATACTAGATGCACTGGCTGAAGGACTTGTTTAGGAGTGACATAAACATACCCTTCAATGGGAAAGGACGTAGGGGATGAGCTTGTCCACCACGCAGGGAAACCGACGAGTTGAACACTTGCTGGTGGTGTAGATGACACTGCGGCCATGGCGGCTTGAGCAACGGTGAACGAAGCAGATCCAGCAGCATGGGCGGCCGGAGCACCACCGACCGAAGTGGATCCAGCAGCATGGGGGACGGGAGCACCAATGCTTGGCCTGAAACCTGAGCTCAGATTCGACGCCCGGTGATTCATTTTCTCAGAGATTTGGGATGGATTGGGGGAAGAGGAGGCTAGGTCATGGAATTGGGGGCGCACTGCAGAGTAGTGGATTGGAATCGGAGTATTTGGGGGCATGGGCGAGCGCGGGAGATGGCATGAGAGCGCGCGGGAAAGCGAAGAGCGAGCACGCACGGCAGATTTGCGGAGACGGGAGCGAGCAAGCAAGCACGCGCGGGAGCTGCGCTTCGCGCGCGAGGGAGCATGCGCGGCGACGGCGGAGCAATCGATCCGGGTGGGCGGCGCTGGAAACTACTAGCGTCTCCCCAACGCAGTGCAGCCAGTTTCTACACGTCTCGGTGCTAGCGTCGACTCCGTTCCGTGAGATGGAAATCATTTTCCTGTTTTCTACTCTCTCCTCATTAATTCTGTTGCCACATCAGCAAAATGATGAGCTGTCAAGTTAATTAATGAAGATAGAAACCATCATTATGATGGTATATATTAAGTAAAGATAGAGATTGAAGAAGCCGAAGAATCGAAATAGACGGGCCCACTCCAATTCTATTGTCTCATGAAAGACTCAAGACCTGCTATCTCCATCCCACCCCACCCCCTCGGTGTGCGCACTCTCTAGGTAGGGATGTCAATTGTGTCCGATTGACAGTTAACCTGTGGATAAAACTCATGTTTGATCGTTTCGTGCTCGTGGGCACTATTTTGAGGCACAACCTACACCCGATGAAAAACAGACACGCATATATATATATATATATATATATATATATATATATATATATATATATATATATATATATATATATATGAGAAGTAGGGTGGAATGGTTTTAGAGTTCTCTGAATCAAAGAGAGACCAATGTAATGACCGGCGCCCAAGTGATAGATTGTGAAGATAGAAAGTGACTATGTATTATGTAAAAAAGAAGGTGACTATATAATGGTTCTGTTGGATCAACAGCGGGGCCCTGGCCCTAGGGTGGTGCTGGGGGCAAAGAAGCCATCAAGTGTGGAAGGGGTGGATGGGGAAAGGATGGTAGTGGAGTGGCTCGTCAGTGTGAGGGGCACCGACCTCTCGACGCATCATCAACTATGGTGGCTAGGTTGCCGTAGCTGCCAGACGATCGGTGCCAGACTTCATGATATAGACACATTATTCGTCGATGACAATGGCTACCATGCCGATCCAGGGTCTATTTTCGGAATATGTTTCGCTAAGAAGTCCGTTTGCTTAATAAGTTCTACAAAATGAACAAGATGCAATGTAAAATAATGTAAGACTTGCTTGTGAATTTATTGACTCTTTCTTGTTTGTGCGTATAATTAATTAATACATATACTCTCATGCATTATCAGAGCATCTCACTGGCGATCTTATTTCCAAAGTATTTACTATAGGTAACATGGCCATTTTATTTCATCATTCTCTTGGTTTTGTACTCGTTAATCAGTACTGCATGCCGAGTGGTCTGTCAGCGGCGAGAGCCATGTGCACCACCATTGATATATGCTGTAGCGGATTGATGACGGCCGTTGGCAATTGATTGCCTCTTCATCAATTGCAAGTGATTAATTAGCTTCTCCCTACTGCCTCAGGTAATTAGGGTGAGTTCTTCGTCCAACTTTTTCAAGTCACGTCTTTCTTTTTTCGCGCGCACGTTTTTCAACCTGTTTAAACGGTATGTTTTTTGCAAAAAGTTTCTATACGAAAGTTGCTTTAAAAAATCATATTAATCTATTTTTTAAAAAAAAATAGTATATACTTAATTAATCATGTGTTAATAAATTGTTCCGTTTTTCGTACGGAGAGAATTTCTTTCCAACCCACACAGCCGAACAAGCCCTTAATAAGTTAATGGTCACCATAATACTCCCTTCATAAAAAAAATAAACTTATTTCATTTTCTAGTTTTTCTAATAAAATGGTTATGTTTGTAGTTTTTATAATCCAAAACTTAAATAAAAAGATAAATTAAATGATTGATCGGAACCCAAGTAATCATCTGAATACTCATACACTTTTTGGTTGCATGCATACGTACACTTTTTGGTCTTTGTTATATGCATGATAAATTAATTTTTTTTAGTTTTGATGACAAAAGTAACAGTTTTAACAAAGATTGTCTAGAATTGTTGATAGTCAATTTTGGCATACACGCCTTAGTCTAGAATTTTGAGTTGAAAAAGTGGAATATTAGAACGACGGATTTGAAAACTAATTTGTGGATATACTACCTTATTTCTATGTGCTGAAAACATCTGCAATTCCGATTTTAGCACCAAAACTTCCGATTTTCACAAACTTCGAGCTGTACTGTCTGTCTAGTGATCTAGTCTCACCAGATGTTCAAATTTGGGACTGAAAGTTTCTTTGTTGTGAAATGTCCGATTATCGGAACCTTGACCTTTTTGTTTGCTAACATTGATGAAATCAGACATTCTTATCTGGGACCAGAAGATTGATATTGTCAGAATAATGTCCGATTTTCTGGAACCCCGAACTCCATGTTTGCTAACATCAATAAAATCAGTGTAGTCGACTTGATTGCACAATTTCAAGGCTCAATCAGAGCTTTATCTCCTTCCAAAGTGGCCTACGTTAGCTACTCTCGTATGAATGCATACATGGTCGAGGACGGTTGGAAACTACGTACACAACTCTCAATTAATCGCATTTACTATTTCGTTTTTACTTTTCATAGATTTAGGGCAACTTGGTGTTGACGCGAAATTTGTCGTTCACACGAATACTTGGAAGATTTGCTTAACTCCAGTGCAGGTTCTATCAATTGGGTTCAGAGCGTATCAGTTAGTTTGATCCTGCAACTAACAAGATAGAAATAGATCAATGATCAAGATCGGCCAATAAGTCGATGTGATGTAGCTAAGCCAACCGATATAGGCTCAATGTAGATTCAAATAATCAGATAAACAATGAGATTCATACAATCATCGGCTAGAACTAAACAATGCATAATCATCAGTAATCCATTCTTTATAAAAATAATCTTAATAGATCGGATCTAACCGAGACAGTATAAGATTGAAGTTAATAAAGAGAGATTTAAGTATTCAGTTGTTGACAGTTGTTAAGTGCAAACTTTAACCGTCAACTTCTACATAAAGGATATAAAATATGATATCAAAACTTAGTGATAGGGGTTTACTACTGACGTTTCCATTAGCTTTAGTAAATATATGTATGCAGGTCATTTATCGATGAAAATACATCTGCCATGCGACAAAATGAACCTTTGGTCAATCACACGTGACTACAATGATTGGAGGGCCCACATGATAGTTAAAACCGACTTAAAGTGAGACCAAACCATCCTTAACCATCATAGGGGCCCATTGTTAGCCTCCCAGCCAAAGGAGCAGCCGGGAGGTGGGACCCACAGTTCGGCCGAACCGCCATAGCGGCCTCCTATCCTGGCCTTCCACTTGTAGGTCCCTGATGTTTTTCCAATGACGGTTGTGGAGGAGTAACTGCCATTCTCAACTATCATAGAACACTATAAAAGGAGGAGTTCATTCACTTGGAGGAAGTGCACAATAAAGTAAAATACAACTCACTTTTAGACTTTAGACTTTACTTTAATATGTGGAATTTGTGGGAGAGTGAGGGGAAGCTCCGGAAGGAGTGCCCCAAATTATCAGAGTTCTCTCCGAGAATTTTCAGAGGAGTGCCGGGTTTGTCAGCATTCTTCCACTGGAGTTCCGCAGATGCGCTGAAGTTGTCGGCCTTCTTCCCTCGCTTGTACCTCGGCGGATGCTTATTTTATAAAGTAAGTGTTCGAGATCTCTTTATGTTAATTTAATTAGTTTACTTAAGTGAGATATATCCTCATCGGTGCGGGTTCGTTGCTTAGTTTATAATTAAGTACTATAGTACTAAGACTCTGGATAAATAAGAAAATTCCTATGCGAGGCTTGAGTAGTAATCAATAACTTAGGCGTGGTGTCTAGGTTAGCGGTTACCTTCGTTTGTTATGTGCTGCATGAAAAGTGCAGGTCGTGACAACCCTGTCTGTTCTTTGCATCACTCCACGTTCAGGTACATCATATAGCTCAAGACTGGGCTCACCCTAGCAGACTAGGAGAGGGCCGGTGTCCAAAGCATTTGATAAAGTTTTACCTTTAACTTAAGCTAGCTAGTTAAGTCCATAGGAGTCCTCTCCAGCCAATCTTATCATCAGTTGTTGTCCTTGGGTAGAATCCTATTCACAGATAGTACACACACGTTCCTTGTGTTCGATACCCTTGGAATACTCTAAGGGAAAGTGCTACAGCGGTATCCGTGCGCTTGCAGATTTATCTGTGTGCATAACAAATACTAACATGAGTACACAAATTTGAGTATAAGCCTATACAACACTTAGAAAACGTAAAAGCATAACTCATCGGCTAGAACTCCGATGAAACATTGCATAAAAACATATCGGCTTAGTAGAAATAAACTTATTAATAGCAAACTGATAGATCGGAGCTAACTGAGACAGTACAAGATTGAATATAATATGAAGAACCTATTTAGCCGATAAATCTATACAAACGTGATGAATATATCGATCAATCTAAAATAGCAATATGATTAAAGAAATATCAACTTAGTCAGAATACCAGACCTAACCAAAAATATCCTAACTGAGCTGATACGACTCTAAACAGCGATGTAGTTAAAGATAGAGTCAATATATCAAATAGGCAATGATTTGCGTCAACCTAGATAGAATATCGGATTTAACCAAGAAAGTTCTAGCCACGCTGATACAAGCGAAGTTGACGGAACTTACTTTCTCGTCAGAGATCGAAACCGATACAGCCCAACTCGAAACTAAGAACTCGCTGGAATAAAAGGTGGCGATGCACCGAAAGTAATTGTATTGATCTATGGAGATAGTTTACAAATATCCCGGATGTACATATTTATACCCTTGGATTGATACAAGTCCTTATCTGACATGAGATAATACTCCTAACAAGAAAAGAAAATAACTAATCATGCCTATTATAGAGATATATTAAAAATATGAAACTGTCTTGCCGAGGTCTTTACGATTCCTCTTTGAATTTAGCTTGATCTAGATAAACTTTCATCTACCAATCTGCTTTTTTTCTTAACCGAATCCACTAGAGAATCATACAAAATTTTGGCATTAACACTTGGTCTTTGACAATTTGGTCATAAATTGTTCGTACTCCTCTATTTGTGGTAATTACTGGTGGTTTGTTCGTAAATCACTCATTCGTTCCCTAAAATATGACATATCATTTGGTGAGTTACTCGTAATTACTTATTTCTCTCACAAGATGGGACTTACCTTATCAGCATCAGTTAGCTCTACCCAGCTACTGATGTCACTATCACCGCCACTGCCTTCATCATTTTTGCCCTCTGATCCTCATCATCGATCGTCAACTGCGATCCTCCGTCTGTGTGTCATTCGCTGCATGTCGACGTCGCTGTGCCAATACAACTTAGCTAGATGGAAGGCCAAATAATCCCTACCTTCTCGCTACGTGTTTCAAGTTAGAGGACTGCTACAGCACGGACTCCCGTTCCAACGGGATAACATAATGAACATAACTATTTGACCAACCAACCTCTCATGATATTTTATCAACTTCACATAAATCCCCACGTGAGAATCCATGTGTCAGCCCACGTCTTTTAGTGTCCTCTCAAGGGGACACGCATCAGCGCATGTCTCCTCGCTGGAGACACAACACACCCACTTCAATTGTTATGATGATAACATCAGTGCCAATTTGGATACTACTTATTTGGGTTCCAAATACTTGATACCTAGTACCAGGTATCCGATACCCAGATCGGTCTAGTACCTATAGGTATCAGACCGATCTGGGTACCAAGTACCTGATACCTAGGTGCCCGATACCTAGCACCAGATCTGGTACCTATGGGTATCAGACCGATCTAGAGACCAAGTACCTGATACCTAGGTACCCGATACCCAGTACCAGGTCAGGTACCAGACAGATCTAGCTACCATGTACGATCAAATTCTAAATCATCAACGATATCGATCAAATTCGCCTGCGTGCGATATCGGCAATCCAAAAATACTTGGGTTGATGTAATTTCGAATCCTTAAAACACTCGAATCCTTGTTAACAATCTTTCTCGCAAACATTTTAACTCTTTCATGCTGTAATATCTCCATCGGCCATCGAGCCGATTTTTTGCTCCTTCTTACTTCATTTAAATTTATCTAAGGGTGATATTAAATATCGGCCATCTTAAGGCGATGTTTTTCATCGGCTTTTCATATATCGACAACATAGCCGATTATGAATTAATCTATACGCCAGGATAGTACTTCTTGAAATATTTTCTATTAAGCGCTTTTTCAAACACTTATTCATCAAGATCTTCAAGCAAATATGCATTTCTCAGTACACAACGATGAATCCGATAGGGCCCTTCCTAATTAGGTGACCATTTTTCAAACTTATTATCTTTTGTCCCTATCGGTAAAATCAATTTCCACACTAGTTCTCCTTCTTCAAAAGACTTTGGCACAACTTTTTTATTATAATGCCTTGAAACCCTTTTCTTACCCCTTTTAATTTTCTCCAATGCACACAATCGAACCTGAGCCAAATCTTCTTTTTCATCGATCATTAAATTATAATAATCATCGACCAATAATTGATTTTGCAAAGACATTCTCCTTGAGCCGACGTTATTTTCCCATGGCAAAATAGCTTCATGTCCATAAACTAATTGATATGGTGGCACTTGAGTAGCTCCATGACATGTCATCCGATAAGCCCATAATGAATCGGCCAGCGTAGTATGTCACTTCCTTAGTTGTTCTGCAATCTTCCTTTTGATTAACTTGATCAAACTTTTGTTAGATGCCTCTGTCTACCCATTGGCTTGAGCATAATAGGGAGAAGAATTCAATAATTTAACACCCATATTATTGGCAAACTGAACAAACCCATCCAATATAAAAATAGAGCATTGGTCTGTTGTTATCGTCTATGGAATCCCAAACCGATGACTATATGTTCTTTAACAAATTCAATTGCATCTTTGGAATCATCTTTCTTCAAAGGAATTGCTTCAACCCACTTAGTGAAATAATCTGTAGCCACCAATATATATTTGTGCCCCTTACTCGACGGTGGATTAATCTGACCGATCATATTGATTCCCCAACCTCTAAATGGCCACGGCTTTATTATCAGGTTCATAGCTGATACTGGTGCTCTCTGAACTGCTCCAAATTTCAGACAATCTAGACACCCTTTGTAATGTCTAAAGCAATCCTCCAACATTGTCGGCCAAAAATACCCAACTCTGCGAAGTAACCATCTCATCTTATGAGCCGATTGATGTCTTCCACAAATCTTCTCATGAACCTCACACATGACCGCTCTAAGTTCAAACACTTGAGCAAAACTCCATCAATCGTTCAATAATATAAATCATCATCAAACAATACATATTTGAGGGCTTTGTAATTTAATTTTCTCGAAGCCGATTGAGAAGGATTTTTCAAGTATCCAATAATTTCATACCTCCAATCATCGACATCAACACTAGCAATCTCTATCTCAACATCTTTTACCATCGGCTTGTATCCCGATACACCTTGAGCTAAATCGTTGGCCTCAATATTTTGTTCCCTAGGAATATGCTTCATAGTTATGACCTTAAAATTCTTCATCAATTCTTGCCACTTCTCATTGTAAAGCCTTAGGACTTCACTTTTGCACTCATATTCTCCTGATAGCTGTTTGATTACCAACAATGAATCACCAACAATCTCTATTGTATCTTCTTCTACCTCCTTCAATAATTGAAGCCCTTTAAGAACCGCCTCATACTCAGATTGATTACTTGTATAATATGGCTTGATTGTAAATGTAAACTCAAAACTTGCCCCTTGAGGCGAAATAATTACTAAACCGATGCCACAACCATGTGTACAAACAGATCCATCAAAAAATAATGTCCAAAGCATCGGCTCAACATAACCAATTGAATCATCCTGATGCTGAACAATAAAATCAGCTATCGTTTGTCCCTTAACTACCTTAGCCGATTCATATCGCAAGTCAAATTCTGTCAACGCAAAAATCCCCTTCTCAATCCTTTCCTTCAACACTGGAGCCGATAGCATATATCTTACTACGTCGGCTTTGCAAACCACCGTGCACTCATTGGACAATAAATAATGCCTTAACTTGGTACATGAAAAATACAAACATAAACATAACTTCTCCACTGGGGTATACCTTGTCTCTGCATCCAGAAGCCTTCTAATAAGATAAAATATGGCCCTTTCTTTGCCTTCAAACTCCTGAATAAAAAATGATCCGATGGACATCTCATCGGCTAATAAATACAACCTGAACGGAACCCCTTTTTGTGGTGGCATCAATAATATAGGAGAATTCAAATAATCCTTGATATTGTCTAAAGCTTTCTACTGTTTTTCTCCCCACACAAACCACTGATCGTCTTTCAAACATAATAATGGAGTGAATGACTCTATCTTTCTTGAAAAATTTGAAATAAATCTCCTTACAAAATTAATCTTGTTGATCAAAGACAACAACTTTGTCTTATTTCCTGGCGGCTTTATATCCTGTATAGCTTTAATACTTCAACGACTAATTTCAATTCCCCTCTCATGAACAATAAAGCCCAAAAACTGTTCAACCGATACACCAAAAACATACTTATTCAGATTCATCTTCAAACCATATTTTCTTATCCCCTCGAGCACCCTTCGTAAATCGGCTAAATGTCCATCGACTTCTTTTGATTTCACAACCACATCATATATGTAAATTTCAACCAGCAACCTGATAAGATCATGAAATATATAATTCATAGCACTTTGATATGTAGCACCAGCACTTTTTAACCCAAAAGTCATAACAACCCACTCATACAAGCCGATTGCACCAGGACACCTAAAAGCAGTCTTATGAATATCTTATTCAACCATAAAAATCTGATTGTATCCAACATTGCCATCCATAAAGCTAATATATATCCTGAAGTTGCATCAACCAATAAATCGGCAATCGGCATTGGGTTTTCATCCTTGGGAGTAGCCTTGTTTAAATCTCTAAAATCAACACAAACCCTTAACTTCTAATTTTTCTTCATTACTGGCACTATATTAGAAACCCACTTAGCGTATCGATAAGGCCTAATAAAGTTAGCATCATAAAGTCTTATAATCTTTATCTTGATAGCATCATACATTTCAAGTTTAAATCACCTTTGCGGTTGTTTGTGTGGTCGATACCCTGGTTTAATTGGCGCCAATGTTCTACTATTGATCGGCTAAGTCCTTGCATCTCATAATATTCCCAAGCAAAACAATTTCTGTATTCATTTAATAATTCTATTAACTCCCTTTTAAATTCATCAAACAATTTAGCACTTACAAATGTCAGCTTTGGCCTATCACTGATTCCAATATCTACTTCTTCTAATTCATCGTTCGACATAAAACCCTGTCCTAGCTTGCCTTCAAATCATCCACAGTGTCCTTAGAGTAAAAGTTGAGGCCCTCCATCGGTGACTAACTATATATCATAATCGAATACTTTTAAAAAATTATCTTTCCAAACTTTTCCAAACAAGCAATCAACTCCATTCATATCCCAAATAGACAAATCGACATTAGCAACATTGACTGACCTATCGGCTTGCACGATTTCTACCTAGTCTCCTTGCCATTGTATCAAACTTTGGTGCATTGTCGATGGGATGCGACAGTTAGCATGTATCCAATCTCTCCCAAGCAACAAGCTATAAGAATCCTTTCCATCAATGACAAAAAATATAGTAGGAATAGTTTTACTATCCACCGTCAACTCCACGTTTAGAACTCCTTTGGCATCCGATGAATTCCCACCAAAATCTTGAGTACCATATTGGTTTTGATCAAATCATCTGGAGTCTATCCAAGCTTTTCTTCAATTGAAGGCAGCCACATCCCCTTATTCCAACAGAGCCAAAAAAATTCACAATCCCAGTATGGATCAAAACAAGATCTTTCTTCTTCATGATAATTCTGTATCTCTTTTTCATGCCTTTTCTGATACTTGTTGATCAAACTAGTCGAGTCAACTTTAGCCCGATAATTTCTACTATCGGCCTTGTCTGTAGATCTCCTTGGATAAACCATGTTCACTGAACAAGGATGCCCATCAATTTTCATCGGCCTCTTGCTATCATTGAATTTAATCCTTCCCTGCTCCACAGCCGATTGTATCTGTTATCTAAAAACCTTGCAATCGTTTGTATGATGTGAACATGTGTTGTGCCATTTGCAATATTTGTTTTTTTTCAACTCCTCAGCCGATGGAATAACATGGTTTTGTGGCAAAATAATCTGCTTTTCTTGTAATAAGAAATCAAAAATCCTATCGGCTTTCTTGATATCAAAATCATACCTTTCTTCCTTTCCATTATGTTTGACCCATTGGCAAACAACCGTCTTTTTGTTTCGAGCCCACTTTGCCAAGCCAATTTCTTGATCTTCTTCTTGGTCTGAATTGGAATCATAATTGTAAACATTGTTGACATTATTAGCTTTTCTAGTAAACCACTCCTTCTTGGATTCCTGGAATCGCTATTTATGAGTCGATACCTTCTGCACCAATCGAGCCAGACTTTCAAAGTCTTGTGAAGAAAAATTATCTTTTATCAGCCCCAACAATCCCTAGAATGCCAAATCAGCCAATTGGGAATCGGTCAAAACCAGACTACAACATCTACTCCTTATATCTCTGAATCTTTGAATAAAGTCTGAAACCGATTCATCAGATCTCTGCTTGATTGATGTTAAATCCAACAATTTCATCTCTTGAACCCCCAGCAAAAAAATTCTTGTGAAACTGCTTTTCCAGATCGGCCTATCATTTGACAGAATTAGGTGGCAAAGAAGAAAACCACATGAACCCCGATCTAGATAATGACAATGGAAAAAATCTAACTCTTAAAGCCACCTCAGCTGATGCCTCCCACATTGTGCTAGAAATCGGCTCATATGTTCAACTGTTGAAATATTATCCTGTCCTAAAAACTTTGAAAAATCTAGAATTCTGTGTTGGTTAGACAATGGCACTCTATCGAAGCTTTCTGAATATGGATGTCGATACATAATCCCATCATCTCTAGGTTTCAAACCAAATTGTTCCCTTACGACTTCAGCAATCATATAAGCCCACTCCCAGTTACTGTTGTTCCCAAACTGTTGTGATGGAGGCCTTTGAACAAATTGATTCATTTGATATTGACATTGATTGGCCTCTCCATGCTGATATTGATGAGGTGATGGTGGCTGCTAATGTTGAGGCTAAAAATATTGGCTTGAGTATTGGTGACGTGGACTTTGCTGAAGTTGATAATTCTTAGGAATTTCATGTGCAAATTGTGGTCTGATTGGTTGCCCCCCAATCGGTTGTTGCTTTAACTGATCTTGCATCACTGAACCATCATACTCCCAATCAGTTGTTTCCCTGGTTTCCCTCCAACCGATTGCTGAAAATGTTGACCTCCATATGTCAATCGATGTTGATTTTGAGTTTGATCAGCAACCACCATTGAAGAACTAGGACCTGCTGTATATTTCTTCTCTGGATCTTCAGTTTTAACCGTCCAATAAGGTGGAAACACATTATTGGAAAGATAAACTGGTCCCTTAGCTTTTTCTTCAGTTATATTTCCATTCACCACTTTCTTGATCTTGTTTGTCAATACCTCAGATTGGTTAATTAGGGCATGATGAACTGCAGCATCAATCCCATCTTGCAAAGTCATCAAAGGTGGTTCTCCTTTAGTTTTTGTCTTAGTTTGTTCTTTCGTCTTTTTGCTTTCTTCACCTTCAGGTTTCGTCATGATAATCTTGGATTTTTGTACTATTGTTCCTTGCCGAGTAACGCTGAAGGATTCCAGATACATCTTCTAAAACTCCTGAGTAAGTTGCTCCATCTGTGCCTTTTGCTCATCAGACAATTTGTCGACAGTTACTGGGATGATGATATCTTCATTGATCTCAGACATGGTGAAAGTCTTGATTGTCCCACTAGGCATGCCAAAAGTTACTGGGATGATGATATCTTCATTGATCTCAGACATGGTGAAAGTCTTGATTGTCCCACTAGGCATGCCAAAAGCATGTTGATGCGAAAACACGGTGACCTAGAAGATTTTCTTTACTTCAATGCAGGTCCAAAACCTTTGGGTTCAGGGTGTGCCAGTTGGTTTGATCCTACAACCAACAAGATAGACAATGGTAAACGTTAGAAAATGATAGTCGATCGGCCGATAGGCCGATGTCATATCGTATCAGCCGATGCATGAATGCATCGGCTATAAGTTATAAAAGATACTGCTCATAGAATAGATCTAGATTAAACATAATCACGAACAATTTTACTTTAACCAAACCAATCCTATAGGTCGAACTTAATTGATGCAACATAAAATTGATAATATTAAGGTCAATCGTTATACAATTATGTGATCTAAATACTAGCCGATGTGCAAGAAAATATGTATTAAACTCAAGGTAGCTACGATCGGCTATAGAGACAAATGTCATGCAATTGTTAATTCAATCTTTCTCTTAAATATGAGCAACTACGATAGATCGGACCTAACTGAGACAGTATTAGTTGCTAATAACAAAGACCAGATGAATTAATAATTATATGAACTTATATCGTAGCCGATGAGGTAACTTGGGTAGCAAAAGATAACGTATCAGCTATAGCTCCGATACAGCCTTATACAAGAATATCAATCTTGATTAAATCTAATAAACAAGCTACAGTTTCAACAGATCGGACCTAACCGAGACAGTGTGATACTGGTGGTAAGCTTAATGGATTTAAAGGGTTGATAAACTTATATAAGATGATAGATGTAATGTATTAAGTTAAAGACAACACACAATCTTAAAATGAAACAGTTATACCAGGTAAGATCAGCTGAAACCTGATAATACCCTTATCGACAAGCAAAGAGCAAGTTAGTTCTTATAACTTTGATAACAATTTAGTAGGTCAAATCTAATTAATGCAGCACTAATTTATAATCAAAATAGTAAGGACTAAACAAACCTTTGATTGTTTTTCAGGATGGTAGATACACTAATCAAACTAAATCAACAATAACTGTTTAGAATCAACCGATATAAGTAAACGATATTATTGACTTAGATTAAGCAATGTATATGATAAATTATCGCTTGTACCGATCGGTTTAGAGTGTCAAACTTATCCGATGGAAGCCCTAGCCCCGTCGATACAAGCAACTATAGATGAAACTTACTTCTTGATGGAGATCGAACCTAACCGATGCAGCCCAACTCGAACTCCTGTTTCCTATCAACAACTTCCTAATCCCTTCCATCCGATACACGCTTGCCGAAACGTCTTTGGCCGATGGAATTTTCCGTTATCAGTTACTAGAATCAGTCGCCAATCTTGCTCCACCTTTAACGGAATATGCCAAATTTTACCATTAACAAGTAACTATGGTACTAATCCGAATAATTTTGGTACCAGTTACCCGATACCTAGGTATCAGGGACTCGATAACCAAGCATCAAATACCCTGTGGATATCATGTATGATTCGTGGGTCTCAGATCTTCACGCAAATGAGAGCCATGAGGAATACTACACATATGTCCAAGCTCTTAACTCTAATGCATAAAAAGACATACTGGAAGAGTGTTAGAGCAGGTCTTTAGTGTGGACTTTGGCCGCATAAAAAGGTGTACCAAAGAAAAGCTAGTGGTACTTTAGTAGAACACCAAAGAAAAGCTAGTAGTACTTTAGTAGAAAAATATGTAGTACTACTACTAGTACAATAGCATGCAGAGACCCGAAGACAAGTAGACATATGTGCTACTCTAGCCTCTGACCAACTTAGCCATCCTTAGCCTCCTCACATCACGTCCTGCCCGTCTTCGCATGCACTCAGAACATATCTAAATCATGAAAAATAACGATTTACTCATAACTTATGTAGTTGTCTAGATGGTATCCTGTTTCTTAGTTTTTTTTTCAAGTTATCAAATTTATCTAATGAGCAATGTTATTTTGGTGACTCTGTTTCTATAATATTAGCGGTGTATTGCGTGGACACATGCATTCCGACGGCAACAAGAATAGTGGTTTTGGAAAGAAGACAACACGGTTAAGTTTCTTATAACAAAAGCTTCAATAATATTAAAATTGTAGCCATTTTTGGATTTCTACGAAATAATTAGCTGGTAAAAGTTATTCCCTTTGTTTCTTTTTAACATTGGTTAGCTCAAAATATTTGGAAATGTAGGGAGTATATGTGTTACTGACTTTAAAAATTTTCAAACAGCATTCATTTGTGAGTCGTGACTGAATTGAAGCAGCAGTTCCTTCTCCTCTATAAATGGCACCGGGGTTTGTCGTCAACAAGGCAGAAAGCCAATGGCGTCTTCAGGCCTCCCAGTTGCAGCGACAGTTCCGTCAGCCTGGCTCTGCTGCCCCAATCATATCCATACCAGCAGGAGATCTCGCAAGCTTCTTCTCCTTGCCCTGTCTGCACGTACCAGGTAGCTGCAACTTTCTCACCCACTTATTATTAGTGTTCTATTCACAATTTTGTCTTGTAACGTCACGTTACGTTTCGTCCATGGCGAACCTTTGCAGTGGACGGGCGCCGGCGATGGCAGCTGCCACCGCTGCACCGCCGCCGCCGAACACGGCGGCGGTGCCGTGGGAGCAGGTGGAGATCGGCCGGTCGATGAACGCGTGGGTGGAGGAGAACATGCTCCCGCTGCTCACCCCCGTCGACTCCGCGTGGCAGCCGCACGACTTCCTTCCCTGCTCGGCCGGCGGCGGCGGCGGCGAGGCGCTGGCGGCGTTCACGGAGGGCGTGGCCGAGCTGCGCGCTGGCGCCGCCGGCGTGCCGGACGAGGTGCTCGTCTGCCTGGTCGGGAACATGGTGACGGAGGAGGCGCTGCCGACGTACCAGAGCATGGCCAACCGCGCCGAGGGCCTCGCCGACGGCACGGGCATGAGCGCCCTCCCCTGGGCGCGCTGGCTCCGCGGCTGGACCGCCGAGGAGAACCGCCACGGCGACCTCCTCAACCGCTACCTCTACCTCTGCGGCCGCGTCGACATGCGCCAGGTCGAGACCACCGTGTACCACCTCCTCCGCAACGGCATGGTACGCACCACACAATGACTGTACGTCGTCATGCATGGTGGATTTGCATGTATTGATCCTGGCTGTGTATCATGGTTTTTGCGCGAATTAAGGAAATGCTGGTGCCGACGAGCCCGTACCACGGCATGATCTACGGCGCGTTCCAGGAGCGCGCCACCTTCATCTCCCACGGCCACACGGCGAGGCTCGCGGGTCAGCACGGCGACCGGACGCTCGCCAAGATCTGCGGCGTGATCGCCGCCGACGAGAGACGGCACGAGGCGGGGTACACGATGGCGTCCGCCAGGCTGTTCGAGCTCGACCCGGACGGCATGGTGCGCGCGCTGGCGGACGTCATGCGCGGGAAGGTGACCATGCCAGGGCAGCTCATGTCGGACGGCCGCGACGGCGACGGCGACGGCGACCACAGCCTGTTCGCCCGGTTCTCCGCTGTGGCGCAGCGCGCCGGCGTGTACACGGCGAGGGACTACGGCGACCTCGTGGAGCACTTCGTGCGGAGGTGGCGGGTGGCGGAGCTCGCGGCGGGGCTGTCCGGCGAGGGCCGCCGCGCGCAGGAGTACCTGTGCGGGCTGGCGCCCAAGATCCGGAGGATGGAGGAGCTGGCACACCAGAGGGCGGCCCGCAGTGAGCCCGCAATGGCCCGGTTCAGTTGGATCTTCGATAGGCCCGTCATGCTGGGCTGAACCCGGGCTTCAGTTATGGTTTTATGGGCCCATTTACTGGGCTCTGCTCAAATTATAAGCTACATATCGTGCTAAAATAATGTATGGTATTTAGGATTGGTGTGAACAAATTATGTTGTTTTATGTAGAGTTGTACTTTTTTTTATGAAACGGCAGGACGACTGCCTTGAATAAATCAGTGAGGAAGTAGTAGTTCTAAAATGACAGAGAAAAGAATCAATAGCTTTCTAAAAAAAATAGAGAAAAGATTCAATAACTGCTTGGAAGGTTAATTTGTATTTGGCTCTGCGTAAATTATGGGCCAATATCATTTTTCCCGTGTTGAAGTTAAATTTGCGTTCAGATGGACCGCAACACACATAAAATTTTACCCATATATATTCTTTATTTAAGGAAGTGCTTTTTTTCCGTGGTTACACGTAATATATTCACCTTCTATGTATGTTTTTCTATCACTCAACCACTCAAATGATTATGAAAGCATTTCTGGAAGTGTGTTATAGTTCCTTCTTCCATATGTATGTAGAATTTCTCTATGTTGTATGTGCGTGAGTTCCACTTATATTATTACACTGCTACAGAAACACACAAAAAGAACGACACTCTAAATACCAAAAATGCGAAAATCGATACCTACAGACTTTTTCTCACCTTTGTGAAATGAAAAAATATAGAACCAACACCTTTCAGTAACTATAGGTGCCAGTTCTAAAGAATACTAGAAGTGTCGATTTTTTAAAAACAATCAACACCTATAACCGATTAATTAAAAAATCGACACCTTAAATATTATAGGTACCAATTAATTAAATAATCGACATCTATAATATATTATATGTATAATATATTATATGTGTATGTTTTTAAAAAACCTATGTCTAAAAAAACCGAGCTGGTCCGATCAACCGACATCCATCCATCCTTATCCACTAGTACACGACGCACCTGGACCTATAGCTGGCCAAATGAGTCATGCTATGCTGGGCCGGCTCGGGCACGACCTTACTGTAGCCGGCCCAGGCACGGCACGGCACGCCGCCCTATGGATCGTGCCGTGCTTGGGCCAGCACCTTAGCCCATGGGCCGACACGGCACAGCACGCCTGTTGACGGGCCGGCACGAGCACGACCCAAGCACGACCACCGCCCAGTCGGCTCATTTATTTTTCCTACAATTTTCTAATTTTTTCCTTATATTTCTTATATTATTTATTTTTTCCATATTTTATCCTATTTTTACCGTATATTGTCTGATACATTTCCTATTTTTCCTAAATTTTCCTCATATTATTCCTATCTTTATTCATTTTTTCCTTCATATTATATTTTTTCTGCCTTTTTTCTTTTCCCTCAAATTTCAAATTTTTATGGGCCACGTGTGCTGGTGGGCCGTCAATCGGCCCACGTGCCACAATAGTAGCCGTGCTGGCCCGCATAGCCCATCACCTTCTTGGGCCGTGTTTGCGCTGAGGCTTTGGCACATGGGCCGCACGGCACGGCCCGCTACAATTGTCGTGCCTAACGGGCCATGACTTAGCAGGCCGTGCTACCAACGGGGCCGTGCCAACTGGGCTAGGCCGCTCATTTGGCCTGCTATACCTGGACCTGGTCGACGTCTTTATCCCCTCTCCCTCCCTCAAATTTTTTTTATTTTTATTTTATTTATTAAAAGATTTACAAAAGTAATTTTCTTTTTTTGAAAATTTGCAAATCTAGTCGCCCATCGCCCTCTAGGAGAGTGTTTTTTAAAAATTGCCCTGCCAGAGAGTGATTTATATGACGTGGCAGATGGCCGTTGGCCCTCGGCCAACGGTCGCCTAACAGGGGACACAAAATTTGTAGGCGACCTCCTTGCCGCCCCCTAGAGGGCGATTTATCACTGTAAGGGGCCACCTGCACAGGGCGGCGAGGGAGGCCTAGCTTTTTTGCAGGCGGCCCCCTTGCCGCCCTCTGGAAGGGCGATTTTCCCCTCTGGGGGCCGCCTGCAAAACCGAGGGCGGCCTGACATTTTTGCAGGCGGCCCCCATGCCGCTCTCTAGGAGGGCGATTTTTCGCCTCCCATATATAAAGCCCCTTCCACTCTCCAAATTTTCATTATATTCACTCAAAATCCAGAAAAAAAGAAAAGGAGAGAGGGGTGAGGGGAAGCTGAAGGAAAGCAGCGAAGCTCTATCCATTTTTTGACTTCTTAGCAGGTAAATACATTACATTGTATTGTTTTTGAAATTTTTGTTGCATTTTAGTTTTATTGTCATATATTTTAGTAGATCTGGAGCACACTATATATTTGTATAATTTAAGAACAAAGGCATACGACATATTTATAGAAATTGAGACTTAGGGCATAGTGCAAATTGTACAATATATTTGAGTTATATGATACATCTGGAGCACACATCCGATTTGTAGAATTTGAGACCTAGGACAGATAATACATTTCTAGAAACTTCAACTTATGGCGCAGTACATATTGATGAATTCGATATTAGATCCGGTGGTTATGTTTTAAACTTAGTTAACCTATTTTCTTGTTTCATTAGGCACAATGTCAAGTAAGGTCATATTTCAGTTAATACACGGTCAAGGCAATCTTAGATTTGGTCCAGATGGTGTTGATCTGTCAGATTTTAGAATGACATCGAAGGGCATCGATAGGCCTGGCGAGAGAACATTTCGGTCAATTTATAGTTTGTTGCTGCGAGGATTTAGAGTAGACCTAGACATGAACATAATGTCAGTATCTGTTGTATTGAGTCGTGCAACAGAAGGTTATTTTTGGGAACTAATGCTTGGAGACGGTATGTGAAGATGGCTTTTGAACGGTCATGGCCCCTTGTTATTTTTGTTTCGGTGCATGAAAAGGATAGAAATCTTGAAATAGAAACCGAAGATGTTGAGGGTCCTAGCCATGTGGGAGATTGTGTTGGACCATCAAACAATGAGGAAAATCAAACAAGGGTCGTGCAGGCCATGGGAGTGGCGGATGAGGGGGAGAGAGTCGGCACAATCGTCGATGGAATGGAGAGGGAAGATTCGGATAACGAGCAAGCGGAGGGCGATGTATCATCCGATGAGGAAGATGATGTAATGCCCACTGATTGGATAAAAGAGGACTTCTCAGGACTTGTTATCTCAGAGGGGTATCATATACCCTGGGAATACAAGGACAATGAGGTAATTCAGGGTGCTAGGTATGCTCATAAGGAGGATATGAAGGAGGCAGTGAAGCATTGGACGGTCTCATTGGAGAGAGAGTTTAGGGTGGTCAAGTCAACCAATTATGTGTACGAAGTGAGGTGCGTGAGGGAAGATTGTCCATGGCATGTTCATGCATATAAAGATAAATGGTTTGATTATTGGAAAGTTAGCATAGTGACCGAGCACCAGTGCCACTTACAAGGGGTGGAGAAGTATCACTACAACATCACTTCAGCTTTTGTTGCAAGTGAGATATATAGCGCCGTTGTCTTCAACAATGGCTTTGAACCAAGATCAATTATTAGCCACATTGAAGACAAATTCAAGTACACCATAAGTTATGCCAAGGCCTGAAAATCCAAACAAAAGTTTATAGAGATGAGGTATGGCACATTTGAAGCATCCTACAATAATTTGCCTCGTCTGTTAGCTAGCATTGCCCAGAGGAATAGTAATACTTACTATGACATGCATACATTTCAATCGGTTGATTATCCTACCAAGAGTATGCTGCAAAGAGCATTTTTCTCATTGGGTGCTTACATCAACGTTTTTGTGCATTGTCGTCCTGTACTATGCATAGATGGAACATTTCTGACCGGTAAATACAGAGGTCAGATATTGACAGCGATCGGAGCTGATGGGAACAATCAGATGTTACCTATGGCTTTTGCATTTGTAAAGAGTGAGAACACTAAAAGCTAATACTGGTTCCTAAAAAGAGTGCACATCGCAGTTGTGCGTATGAGACCCAATGTTTGCCTTATACATGATCGTCATGCGGGCATGTTGCGGGCTATTGAATACCTGAAGAACGGTTGGGATGAGAAGGGAATTCCAGCTAGGTGGCTTGATCTTCGTAGTAGGTGGTGCATGCGTCACATGGGTGCTAATTTCTACAAGCAATTCAAGAACAAACATCTGACGGATCTTTTCAAGTGGCTCTGTGTATAGAATCAAGAGAAGAAATTTAATGAGTTGTGGAGAAGGTTGGATGAGTTGATAACTAAGCAAACAGACGAGCAATCTCGTCGGCCACAAGCTGAAGTTGACGAGCCTCCCGTACCTCTTGGTGCACAGCATGACGACCCACCCACAATGAGAAGGAGGTCGGGATCATCTATCCGAAATTTCACTCATTGGATTGAGAACGAACCAAAAGAGAAGTGGTCTCTGTTGTACAACACCGATGGTTCTTGATATGGCATAATGACAACTAATCTAGCCAAGGTTTACAACTGAGTAATGCGAGGAGTGCGAGAACTCCCATTGGTTGGTATTGTCGAATTTATCCTTCACGGCACACAGGCGTACTTCAGGGATAGATACAAGAAAATTGGTCCCTCAATGGCAGATAACAATATAATATTTGGCAGCGTGGTGACTAAGTACATGGAAGATAAAATAGCTAAGGCAAAAAGGCATCAAGTCGTTCATTAAGGCACAAAAGTACATCGGTATGAAATAATGTGTGTTGATAGGAGCAGGCGTGGTATCTACCGCAAGCAACCCGTGCAGGAATGTGTCCTTAAGGCCGATGGCGGATGCAGTTGTAGCTATATGAAGCCAAAGCTTCGGCACCTGCCTTGCTCTCACGTACTTGCCGCAGCCGGTAATTGTGGCATACTTCCCGATGTGTACGTGTTACATTATTTCAGGAAAGAAGCAATCTTTCATACATGGAGTGAGGAGATATATGGGTTCAGGATCTCAGGATCTTACACAACTCTGAGGCCCCAAGTTTTTTACATTCCAGATCCATCCAAGCTAAGGGTGAAAAAGGGCCGGCGTCAGACAAGACGCATCAGAAATGACATGGATGAGGCCGAAGCTGGTGGTAGGACTATACGTTGTAGCAAGTATGATCAGCGCGACCATACTTACAAGAAATTCCCGAAGACTGCGGAAGGTCCGAGCATCACGAATGTTGTTCCATCTAGAGAGGCAAGTGATGGAAGCCGACCATCTGGGGAAGGAACAACAAGCAGGCGAGCACGTCCCAGGCGTCCTCGTGCAGCAGGGGATGAGATGGTGTAATATTGTCTGGAAACCATGAAGTAGACCAATAATGTATCGTAATGAATCATCGCACTAAGTATTCGTATCATGTAATTTCAATGAATCTTGTTGTAAATCTGCTGTTCGTGAACCTTAAAGAACTTGGTATTGTACGCCGGTATTGTATTGCGAACTTTTCGGTATTGTATGCTAGAGTTGCAAACAATTTGATGTAGCACTGTAATGTTGTTGTAATCTCTGTATCGTTGTGCTGAAGTCATATTTGTTTCTACTGTTCCTAACTATGTATAAGTAATATTTACTGTTTTTCTAATCATTCTTTGGCATGCAGGTATGGCGGACAACATACCTGAGCTCTTCAACCGTGGCATCGACAGGAACCACCACTCATACTTGTCAGCGGTGCACGGTGCGTAGCTCAGCACCTTCCACCCACGTACTTCACGTCAGTTGTTGTGTGTCGACCCGCGATATGTTCCCTGGTACGCATCGTTCAAATTTTAAATCAGCACATTTGACTACAGTAATACTTCATCGGTACTAATGTTTGAGGTTTACATTACGCAGGTTGCTTGAGGCAGGCCTCCTACCGCTGTGTAGGCTTGTTGAGGCTGGGGCGGACGAGAGAGACCCAGCGAAGCGCTGGGATGCAGACCGGTCACTCCTTGTCGCTTTGGCAGATCGTTGGAGGCCCGAGACGCACACGTTCCATCTTCCCTGTGGGGAGATGGCTTTGACACTGCAGGATGTGTCGTATCTCCTCGGTCTACCTCTCGCAGGAGACATAGTTGTTCCTGTAATTGGTGCTGGTGGATGGAAGGAGGATCTCACGGAGCGTTTCGCGCATGTGATGTGCCTTTCCGGTGTACCACCGCCCACTGACCTACACTCGTACACTACCGTCAGGACGAGCAAGGTTTGGTTGCTTCAGTTCACCGTAAGTTCAATGCTTGAACGGGTTTATGGTTTTTTGAACCAATATATTCATTTTTACTAATATTTGGTTAATTGTTGTAGGCTGACCAGCTCCACCCGGACGCCAATGAGTACTCAGTCCGACGCGCCCTAGAGGCGTACCTGCTCTGGCTGTTCGGATGGGTGATGTTCACCAGCACTACAGGCCACGTTGTCGACAAGGGTTTGATCCACTACGCATGGGGCATCGCGGATGCTGAGCTAGGCAACGTGCCTAGGTGGAGTTGGCGATCTACAGTGCTAGCGGCCACCTACCGTGCCCTCTGTGAGGCGTGCACGAAGACCGATGCGGGAGCGATCTTTGCTAGTTGCCCTCTGCTTGTTCAGCTCTGGGCAGCTGAGAGGTTTGCCATAAGACAGCGTGTGGTGGACCACGCACCGTACGGGACAAGACGCAGCACAGAGTGGCCAGAGGACGGCCCCACGATGGGGACGTACTGATGTCGACGTGGGGTGAGTACAAACTTTGTACATTGCACCGTCCATTTTCTTTAACGCTCGTTTGTAACAATCAATTACATGTGTACCATATTTGTATGTCGCAGCGTCATTACGCCCATGTGCAGGTCAGACGGGGTTACCCAGACTTCGTGTTCGAGTTCGACCGCCTCCAGTCCAACAACGTCGTTTGGGAGCCGTACACGGAGCAGGCGGTGGCAGCGAGAGCACCGCTAGGACTTTCGTCCCTCTGCACACGTGACGCGGCGTACTAGCTCATGACTTTGCCGATGGTGTTCGACATCTTCGTCGAGCCTCACTGCCTGCAGCGTGTGATGCGGCAGTTCGGCCTAAGGCAGGTTTTCCCCGGAGACATGGCGCCTACCATCCTCCCTGGAGACCACTCGTGAGTACAATGTGTCCATATTACAAATATGATGTTACTGCATTCATTGAGCTATCTAAGTTTCTGCTCTTCACAGGTTGACTCGTCGAGGATAGCTAGCCGGCACACTGTGGGCACCACGCGTACAGCAGTTCGTGGACGACTGGCTGTTAGCACCGGAGGAGGTGATCGATGAGCTCTGGCCACACACAGAGGACAACTACCGTGACTACCTCTGCTGGTACTTACCTCGCACTCGTGCCCGTGTGACATACACTCCAGCTGCTCCACAGCTGCACGTTGCTGCTGTCACAGACGCGTACCCCACACACTGTGACCAAGAGTACTTCATGGGGGTACGTCGAACTTTGGCTCGCTTCTTTCATTTTTTCTCCGATTGATACTGACATGCTTACATATGTCCTGAATAGGCCGACGCCGCACAAGCTGTCAATGCCGATATTAACTCGGTGCTAGTCAGGTTAGACGCTGGGTTACACTTCAGTGATGCTGAGTAGAGGCTGACGTTCGACCGGATGCAATCGAAGATGAGCGCTGTCATGCGCTTCTTCTCTTGTCGTAGCGCCGTGGACGCGGTACCTCTAGTTGGTCCAACACCACCACGTCCACGCGCCACTAGGGCCGGAGTTGTGTGACCTATAGCAGCAGCTTCCCACGATACTGCTTCGCCCAAAGATTAATTCCATAATATCTGATTTATTATCGATAACATGACCACGTCACAACAAAATGCATGGCTCGCAGGTCCCCCTCTGCCTTCCCACGCATTTGCCGGAGCTAGCACTTCGTCCCACAGAGCGTCGATCCCTCATCTAGACATGCAGCCATGAATCCCTCTAAGTGAGCGTGCGTGATTCGTTACTCACGTTAGTTGTACTCGTTGATACAAGTATTTTTTATCTCGATGAACCTTATGTCCTTTCTTCCACAGGGTTTCAAGCGGGGATCTTTGGTGTAGGAGCCTCTTCTTCACACACCGGCGGCGCTGGTCCTAGCAACCATTTCTACAACGACGACTTGGAGGACGCGACACACCAGGAGATACTTGGCTCGTCACAGCTTGGTAGAGCTCCACCACCATAGACCCAGGAGCAGCCACTGGACACACCAATACCGGAGGGACAGGCAGGTCGTACCATACCATCGGACCGTCTGACGTACTCCTAGGGACACGTTAGGGCTCAAGGTAGGAGGGACAGGGGCAAGAGGCCTTGGCAGTAGTGCTCCACCTCTTGAGTGTTTGTACATACAGTTCTTTTGGTTTATATTTTTGTGGACCAGTACTACTTTTACATTACTGCTACAGTTCCATTGTCTCTACCCATTAGTATGTAGGCCTACCGTCATCCGTACGCTGCTACAACTACTTATGCATACGACAACAAACTTTCAGCGCTTGAGGGTTGGGTCCATTACATTGCACAGTATACCACAGTAACCAGACACAACGCCAGCTCAGGCTATCAATATGAACTTTCCCCGCAACTTTGTAACGCTCACGCGTGCTCATGTCGTCGCAACGCTGCAGGAACCCTATGCCAACTATTTTGGCTTGCACAGTAAACCACAGTGCACGGACATACTGTCAGTTCGAGTTATCACGATCAACTTTCGGCGCTGCTTTGTAAGATAAAGTAATTCCCGATCACGCGTGCTCGTGTTGTCACATACAGTGAAGAAAATTGGCTTTCATTAAGTCCTGGTCTAGCACTGGTTGCTCCACTATAAAATAGACAAGCCGAATACAAGCTTGTCATATCATCTTTCAAAATCCCACGAATCTAGGGAGAATGGAAGCTCCATTTGTTGAGCGTCTCAATTGGCGAAGCGATCTTCTCGCCGGTTGGTTTTCCCCCATGGTGTGACCGTTCGTTGTGCGCTTGTGGGGATTGATGCATACTTAAATCATCCCTCATGGTACAAACTCGGGGCAGAAGATTCTTCCAATGCCCAAACACTGATCAGGTATGATTCATTTGTTCCAAGTTGAAATAACTATAATCAATACATAAACCACTTTTTTGCACTATCATAACATCTTATGCAGACATATCGTACGGTATGCAACTTCATTGAATGGGTAGATACGAAAAACGCACAAAACGATGGAACACATGGATATTCATGTAATGAAACAAGATCGGAGTACCTTAGACGGAAGGATGAGCATGAACACTAAATTGCTAGAGAAGCTTTAGAATGGCAGGTAAATCTCCTGGGACTCCCCACATGGCGAGAACATCCTGAATGTCGTTGTGGTGACCGTTGTCAGGTAATAAGGTCCGTAAGACAACGAACTCGAGGACAAAGATGCTTCGTGTGTCCTAACATTGTCGATGACGATTTTGTCGTAAGTATTATCTTTTTCGATACCACTAATCGCTACTTTCCTACACTAACCTATTCTTACAAAATTGTACAAATAGGAGGATGTAAGGAAATGTCAATTCATACAGTGGATCGATACAATCAGAGTTACTTCCATCAATCAAACGATAACGCAACCTGAGACAACCACACAATTCATTCAGGCATGGATGGAGTACGAACGTCGGGTACAAATTGCAAGCTTAGACTAGAGGAACAATCCATTAGGTTTACCTAAATGGTCAGAATGTCCAAAGTGTGGTTGTAGATGTCGCTGCCAAGTGGCTACCTCCTTTGCAGAACAAACATTTGGCAGGAGATATTTTGTCTGTTCCAACGTAGACAACAACTTCGTTGTACGTCTTACATTTTTCCAATTTTGCTACCATCTGCATAATATTACTACCCTAACTTACTAACTACGTTTATTTCTTAGGGCAATCCAAGAAGGTGCGGATTCACTTTGTGGATCGACAATGTCAATCCAATATATCATGGCCAAAAGATAACTGAGTCTGAAACACAAGTAGAGTACCAACGATTGAAGGAGCATGAAAATGCAGTACACGTTGAACGACATAGAAGGGGTCGATAGATAAGCTCAGGCTCGATTCGTCGAGACCCACAAAATTGTATCGTGTATCCATGACACTTCTTAACTATCTTATGATAATAATGTTTAATTATGACGGTGTCTTGTTCTATACGACACGCAATATAAATTAATGAGATTGTATCATTTTGATCTGCAATGTTTCTTTTACGCCCGATACGTTGTATTCCTTACGATTTATAAGTACGTGCTTATATTTTCTTAAATTGTACCTTCTATTGTATACATGATTACATAATTGAACATACGCGACAAAAGGAATACATTGTTATAAAAAACCTCTCCTCGAGCTCCAACCCAAATGAAAAATAAATCGTTGGAATTTTAAAAAATGGTTTCCATTTAGTTCGGTTCAAAACAATGATTTACCTAATTTTTCGAACGTAGAGTTCAATATTTTGATATAAAAAACCTTCTCCTTGGGCTCCAATCTGACTGAAAACTAAATCCTTTCAATTTTACAAAATTCTTCCTATTTTGTTCCTTCTCAGAACGATGATTTACCTAATTTTTTAACAAACAGTTCAATATTTCGATGAAAAAACCCTACCTTAGACTCCAATCCGAGTTAACAATCAATCATTTACATTTTAAAAAAAATTTCTCATTCTGTTTGTACTCAAAACAAATGGTTACTTAATTTTTTTTTAAATAAGTTTAGTGAAAAATCGCCCTCTTCGAGGGCGGCAAGGGGGCTGCTTGCAAAAAAACCAGGCCGCCCTCGCTTTTGCAGGCGGCCTTACACAAGGGAAAAACGTCATCCCAAAGGGCGGCAAGGGGGCCGCCTGCAAAAAAGCCAGGCCGCCCTCGTCGCCCTATGCAGGCGGCCCCCAACAGTGATAAATCGTCCTCTGGGGGACGGCAAGGGGGTCGCCTGCAAATTTTGCGTCCCTCGTTGGACAAGAGGACGATTTTTAAAAAAACGCTCTCCCAGAGAGTGATTTTTAAAAAAACGCTCTCCCAGAGAGCGATGAGCGACTAGATTTGCAAATTTTTTTAGAGGGGGATTTTTAAAAAAACGCTCTCCCAAATAGATGAGCGACTAGATTTGCAAATTTAAAAAAAATTACTTTTGTAAATCTTTTAATAAATAAAATTAAAAATAAAAAAAATTCTCTCTCCCTCTCGCCCACCCTCTCACCTCCCTCTCGCTCACCCACGGCAGTCCCCCTGACCCCTCCCCCTCTCCCTCCACCGCCANCGCCAACTCCCACCCCACCACTTTCTCCTCCTCCTCCTCGTCACGCAGAGCGGAGACGACCATATCGTCGCGCTCGGTGGCGACCTCACCCCGGCGACGGCGGGTGGATCCGGCGGCGGTCGCTTTCCCCCTCCCCATCCCCTTCCCCCTCCGCTGCCAACTCCCTCCCCACAACTTCCTCCTCCTCGTCGTCGTGCGGGGCGAAGAGGACCGCATCTTCGTGCTCGGTGGCGTCCTCACGCCGGCGACGGCGGCGGCGGCAGTGGTCTCCTCGCTGTATGAATCTGTGTGTTTATGAATCCACGCCATTGGCCTCCTAGTCGCTAACTCCCGGATTCAGTCCACGCCATTGGCCTCCTAGCCTCGCTCAGCGCCGCTAGCTTCTCACTGGATCGATTCGCGTCGCCAGCGTCGTGAACTCCTAGATCCGCCGCGTTGACAGACAGCGTCGTCGTAGCCTCGATTAGCGTTGGCGGCTGGTTCAGGCTGCGTGTGTGAGCGTGCGATTGTGGCGGCGGCGGGCAGCCCGACCCCGACGCGACGGCCTGACGGGCGACGGCGACTGGCGGCTGGCGGCTGGCGGCTGGCGCGGGGCAGGCCGCCGGGGGAGGCCGATCTGCTTCACTAGCTAGTTCGCTTCTCCCTGCTCGCCTGCTGGCTACAAACCTACAGTGAGTATGTCATACTGTTCTTTGATTTCTTTCTAGACTTTAGTCTCTAAATCTATTTGCAGATCCAACACCACGAATACCAATAGACCAATTATGCTCCTGAAATTAGAGTTGAAAGTGAGGAGGGTATTTTTGTTGAATGGTCCAAATAGAGTACCGAGTTATCCACTGAATCATTTTCTGCTTATGGCAACGAAAATTTAGTTAAGCTTGCTCGATTTTATTCTAAATATCTCTCAAGTTCAGAGTTGATGCCACATCTCCCCTTTCAACCTACATACCTTACCAATGATATAATACATAGAGATAAAAGGTTTTGAACTACTTGAGACATCTTTAGAATGAACTGCTTGTTACAAATGAAATTGTAATTTTCTTCAATTGTTATGTAATTCATTCAAACTACTCAAGACATCTCCCAGAATGAACTATTTGTGCTACTGTTTTTTAAAAGCATGTTGATGTCAATTTTTTATTTGTATGAAACATTTTCTTTTAACTCTGAATATCCAACAGCAAAATCCTGCGTGATATCTTATCTCGTCAGCTCTGACACAGATGGGGCCGGATGTTTCCATGGCCGTGTACTGCGCCTTTCCAGTACTTGTGTCTTTGCTGCTTGTCCGCTTCGCATATGTGATGTATCACAGCAGTCACCTGCCGTCGAAACTCTCAGCTTCAGCTGCCGGAATGCGGTCTCTCATCGTCCTTGGGTCTGGTGAGTTCATCTTGGGGATTGAATACCTATGGCCTATGGCCTATTTGTGCAGTAGAATTTCTTCCTCCTGAAATTTGTGCTGTAGCCATGAGGACTTATATGCAATTACATTTGTTATTTTCACATATTCTGCGTTTTTAAGATCAGATTCAATGTGTATATATCCATTTCTTTGCTTGTCATTCACTTGAAAGATTAAAAAATAACAGAGATTTGGGACATGCGAAATACTTGAATATCTGTGATTTTTTTACAATTAGCTTATACACTTCCTTCATTGTAACTCAATAGAGAGAGAAAAAAAAAGTGTGCGTGCAATCACATTTGTTATTTCCCATGTCCTACACACCTAGGTTAACTGTCAGTATGTAATGTATATTATCCATTTCCTTGTCATGCAATAGAAAGATCATAAAATCAGATTGGAGACATGTGAAATACTTGAAGATCTGAGATTATTTTTCAATTAGCATATACATTGTATAGGGTATCTATTGACTAACAATGGGAATGTTGGGCTCCTCATGCAACTCTAGTGAAAGCACCATCCAATGTTGTATCAGCTGAATCCTTTCCTGAATTAGGATAGTCATTACTTGTAGCCTTGACTAGAAATTTTCCATGTCCATTTTATTTTCTTCAAATACTGTAAGTTTATATTTATTTGCATATTGCATCTGGTTATGTTGCAAGCCAAATGTTCTCCCTCCTTTAATCATTCCCTACACAAGGAAATGTTCTGGTTCTGCTAATGTGTTGATACTAATACCACGTGTGTCTGTATGCCGGATTCATTTTGGCCATATGTGTCTTGCACAGTTTTATGTCCAAATGAGTTATATATTGTAAATAGTGCATAAATGTTTGACAATTTGATCTTCCTTTGCATTGGTTTGGTCTTTTCGGAATATCCCTGTACATGTTCATTGTCTGCCTGTACATATTCATCGTCTGCTGCTCTATTTTCTCAGCCTGTACTTACACAAGCATAATTGGAAGTATCAATTATCATATCTCTTCCAACATTGCTATTTTACCAAACTCTTGTGCACCACACTGTTGAGGGAATTAAGTATATAGTGTGTAACAATTACTACCAACCACAAGAGACTCAGCATTATGGAACACCTATTGATTCTTTAGCTTGTTTTGCAGGAGGACATACTGCAGAAATGATGAATGTTGTAACTACACTTCAGAAGGATAGATTTACTCCAAGGTATTATGTAGCTGCACTTACTGACAACATGAGCCTTCAGAAGGCACAGGTCTATGAGCAGTCATTGGTTCGGCTTGAGGTGAATTTACCATGCTTTGTCAAGTTATGATATGTTAGAATTTTCCCAAGTAGTTAAAATTTGTACTAATGAATCTAATTGATGCCTTTTCAGGTTGATAAAGAAGAGGCTGTTGAGAATGCACAGTTCGTGCAGATATACCGCAGTCGTGAAGTAGGCCAATCTTATATTACTTCCATCGCAACGACATTGCTTGCTACGTCACATGCTATCTGGATAATAATAAGAATAAGACCTCAAGTGGTGTGTTTTGAGTTTCATTTCAAGGTATTAGTGTCCATAATGTAAGATGAACACAGATATATTAATTGCCTGTAGTACGCCTGCAGATTTTTTGCAATGGTCCAGGGACATGCATTCCTCTGTGTGTCTCGGCTTTTCTTCTGAAGGTACCTTCACATCCTAGCTCTCATACCGGCTGGTCAATAGAAGATTTGTACTTTATGCAGTATAAGACTTGTACCTTTTATTATTTGTTATAGAACAGTGTCTAGGGGGTCAATCTTGCCTAAATCCAAACATCCAATCTTCATATTTGATTATTTGTCTCACTTCCAAGTTAGCATAATGCTTTATATCTCTACTGAGTTTTGGATTGTTGTATTTCTGCAGGTGCTTGGTTTGGGATGGTCCTCCATTTTCTACATTGAAAGTATTGCAAGAGTGAAGAAGCTTTCATTAAGCGGTTTACTGTTGTACAAGCTACGAATAGCTGATCAGTTCTTCGTGCAGTGGCCCCAACTGCAGCAAAAATACCCTCGAGCATGCTATGCCGGCCGTTTAATGTAAAGATTCACGCATAGATGATAATATTGGGATACAGCAAAATGCTAATGGTTTTATATTGCAGATGTTATCTTCTGATTAGATGTGACGTTTGTCAAATATTTTTTCTTCCTTTTCAACAGACTGGACTGGAGTGATAGATAGATGCCATGAACTCGCTGTAAAGAAGAAAGTGAACTGAGGAGATATTGCATCTGTATAGAAGTCATTTTGTGTAACTATACTCATTTTGTACCATCCAGTTCCTTCTATTACTGGTGAAACTTGTTACAAAAGGGCCGCTATTTGGCCATGATTTGATCTCATCAAATGGCAGCCATCAAGGTCTCATCAAATGGTAGTCATCAAGGTCTCATCAAAGACAGCCATCAACAGGATTTGAATCCTTTGTAATAGCCATATATTTATAAGCATAAATCAACCTTATTGCTAATTGATGTAATATACTAATGCCTAGAATTCTAGGCTTGTAATCTCCTTATATAATGGGATATTTGAGATCAATGAGAAGAGTGTAGAATTTTATTTTTCACTGTTCATTCTTTTGTTTAACAACACGTTATCAGCCGCTCTTAACCATTGAACAAGAAAGGTGAAAAACTCATCGGTAACTTGAAGGATAAGATGGCTCGTCGTTTGCCCATTTCTCTTGATGCCGAATCTTCTCTTCCTCACAATCTTCGTGCTCGCCATCTACGTCACCTCATACATTAGCAGCTCGACAAGCTTCTTCGGGCTCCTGTGCGTCGTCCTCGATGCGGCAGGGGCCGTGGTGCTGGCTTTGCTGGCCGTGGCCCCAGGTCTCCTCCCTCTGGCTTCGCCAGACGTGGAGGACGACGCCACGACAACAGCGCCGCACGGAACCACTAGAGCTGGTAGCACTGACTCCAGTACCCTCGTGACTCGCCGTAGGCCTCCACTGATGCCCGACACTTGCACCACGCCATAACGCATTCTGGTGGCGTCGCCGCACCACAAGTTCCATGGATCGACAACAAAGGTGTGGCTGCAGCCCGACGGGGCTGCCCCAGGAGGTGCCAGACGTGGTGACGTCATATTGTCCTCACCACGGCTAGACAAACCACACTCGCTGCGACGCCATATCACCATCACCTTCACCGGCGAAGCCGCTGTACACCCCAACACCGGCTGAACTGCCGGAGTTCCTCCTCAGAGGCACCATCGCCGAGCGCCGCGGAGCCCCGCCCTTCTACATGGCAGCAGGTGGCTCCAGTAGCCCCATGCTCGCACCTCCATCTCCACCATCGGCCCCTCCGTCCCACGGCCGCCTAACCGCAACCGCTGAGGGAACCACGCGCCTCGGCCTCCATCGCATCATCAAGACTGGGCATGTCCCGGCCAAGACAAGCGGCGGCGGCAAGGCCCGCCGTCCCCCACCCTCAGGTGATGGGGAGGCCTAAGCATAGGGAGAAAGAGGTCTAGGAGGCGGCAGCACGGTGGCTGCGGCGTTGGCAGCACAGTGGCGGTGGCGGCGGATCAGTGGTAGCGGTGGCGTGGCGGTGTCGGTACTGGCGGCGGCCACAGCAACTGCGGACAACGCCGGTCGCACACCAGCCATGCTGGTGCCCGACGACGACGGTGGCGGCAGCAGCTGCGTTGGCTCCCAACGGGGGCACGACTGCGGGCGACGGCGGCGATGTTGGCGGCAGCCCGCGGGCAAGCGGTGGCTACAAGCGACAGTGGCCGCACGCTGACACCCATCAGTGACACCTGCGTCGGCCTTCCTCACCGCGGGCAGGAGGCAGCGGCGGATCGGCGACAGATCGGCGTCGACCGTGGCGGCTGCAGGCGACGGCGGCCGCGCGCCGGCGCCCGACGGTGGCCTTCCCCATGGCGGCGGCGGTGGTGTGTGGGGGTGTGGGTTAGGAAAACCCTAACCACACCCCCTCCCTATTTAGCCGGCCAAGCCAGGCCGGCCCATTAGTGGCCCATGCTAATAGGCTGCCGAGCCATCCCTCGTGCCGCCCACTGGGCCGGGCCGCCTTGTGCGCCCGCGCCTTAACCCCCCTGGCCTCTTGGACCAAAAGCAGTGATGGGCTGAAACCGAGATTGTCTCGACCTACCGCCCAATTATCTTTATATTTTCATAATTTACATTCTAGTCTCTGACCTTTGGTCAATTTACTTTTCGCAAATAATCAGAGACTATACATTTGCTTTGAGCACCATGTAATTCTCTGCTATTATAAATATGAGTTTGTTTCAGCACTCTATGCATTTCCATGTCCTTTATTTTACAAGCACTTTGCAAATATTACTCCCAAACAATGTTCTTCGCCCTATTTTATTTTTATTCAATGCACATATGCCATAATTTCTTCAAAATTTTTAGCTATCACAATGTAGGTGAGATGGCAACCAAAGAGTTTGATATTCTCACTCTTGATGGTTCCAATTTCCCTATTTGGACGATGGATCTCAAAGTGAATCTGTTGACAAATGGACTATACAGATATATAGATGAAATAGCTGAAGGGAGCGTTAACCCCTCTAACATGTCTAAATACTCCGTCTTGAAAGGGATAAGGAATCATATCCATCAGGATTTGAAAATGAAGTACATGTATGAGGAGGACCCACGCGCTTTGTGAACATCTCTCAAAAATCGATATGAACAGCATAAAGCAATTATCCTCCTAGAGACAATGCATGAGTGAAACTACTTGCGCCTACAGGATTATAAAACTGTAGACGAGTTCAACCATGTTGTTCATAAGATATGCTCTAAGCTCCGGTTTTGTGAGAACGAACCTTCTGAAACGGAGAAAATTGAGAAGACTTTGTCTACAATACTTCCGTTAGAAAGGATCATTACTCAACAATACCGTGAGAAGAAGTTCACAGTCTACTCTTCGCTCATTCAGACATTGAAACAGGCAAAAAAGAACCATGAGCTCACTGTGTGGAACTCAAACCAGCGCCCGTTGGGCACTGCACCACTGCTTGAAGTACATGCGAATGCGAAGAAATATGTCCCGAATGGGAATACACAGACTGGAAATTCTTTAGGCAAGGGTAAGCGCAAGAGAGCCAAAAAGCCACGTGGGAACATTCAAAAGGGAAAAGGAATTTCTAAGCCCAAAAATGATAATGGCAACAAGACCACCTGCTTCAGGTGTGGTTGCTACAATCATATTGCTAAGAAGTGCAGGACCCCTAAGCACCTTGTTGCTCTGTACATGAAGTCCATGGGTCAAACATAGAATACCCAGAAGTATGAAGCACACTTC
Source organism: Oryza officinalis (assembly GCA_008326285.1). Lineage (NCBI taxonomy): Eukaryota > Viridiplantae > Streptophyta > Magnoliopsida > Poales > Poaceae > Oryza > Oryza officinalis. The sequence continues at coordinate 30,313,384 of BDMV01000003.1, read as the reverse complement.
GTCTCTCAAGTGCTGGAAACTGGAGCTATGGACCCCATCCCTGAAGGAGCAGGACCGAGCAAAACCAAAACTCAGCCAAGTGAAGAGGAAGGCTCTATGGACATCGATGACATGCTTGTGGAATATGCTTCCAACGACATTTTTGGAGACCTCAAATAGTCTCCATAGCTTTAATTTAAATTTGCAAAAGTAATCATTGTAATAAAGACATGATGTTGCTACTCCATTTATCAGTTGTAATAAACGCATCGGCTATATTAATATATTTCTATGTGTTTCTCTATATTTTGCTTTTATTCTTATGAATTTAAATTTTGCATTATATAGATCGTTACGGATGGAAGAAGAAATATGCCTAGTGGACAGTTGTACCACTAACACTATATTTAGGGAAGTCAAAATTTTCCAAATTCTCGCAAAGAGAGAAGGACAAGTTTTGACCATCGCAAGACGCGATGCTATGATTGTTGGTTCCAGTAGGGCCACTATCATACTTCCAATGGGTACACAAATAAATATTGAGGAAGCATTATTGTATCCCTATTCAATACGTATCTTGCTAAGTTATAGAGATATCCGGAAAAATGGGATTCATGTGGAAACACATGAAGAAAACAATGAGGAGTTCCTCCTCTTGACAAAAGATACTGGATATGGCAAACAAACACTTGAAAGGGTGCCTTCTCTCCCGTCTGGATTGTACTACACATACATCAAACCCATACCTTATATTGCATACAAAGTGATTTTTCAGAATGTGGATACATTCAAAACTTGGCATGAACGCCTTGGCCATCCCGGCATCGGGATGATGAGAAAAGTCATGAGAAATTCAAGTGGACATGGTATGAGCGACAGAAAATTTCTAAAATCCTCAGATTTTGTGTGCATCTCATGTGCAACTGGGAAATTAATTTTGAGACCCTCACATCTTAAAATAAATGCTGAACCACTAAAGTTTCTTGAACACATTCAAGGTGACATTTGTGGCACCATTCAACCATTATCTAGACCATTCAAATACTTCATGGTTCTAATAGACGCATCCACAAGATGGTCTCATGTGTGTCGATTATCGACACGGAACCATGCATTTGCAAAATTGATTGCACAAGTCATCAGACTTAGAGCAAGTCAACCTGAACACCAGATAAAATCAATCAGATTGGACAACGCTGCAGAATTTTCTTCCAAAGCCTTCAATGATTATTGTATGGTTTTAGGAATTAAAGTTCAACATTCTGTACCAAATGTTCACACACAGAATAGTTTAGCTGAATCTCTTATCAAGAGAATAAAGCTTATTGCCAGACCACTATTACAAAATTGTAACCTACCAACCTCATGTTGGGTTCACGCAGTCTTACATGCTGATGACTTAATACAGTTGCGTCCAACTGCATACCATACAGCTTCCTCGTTGCAATTGGTTCGTGGTGATCCTTCTAGTATTTCCCATCTGCGAAAATTCAGTTGCGCTGTATACGTACCGATCCCACCACCAAAGCGTACATCAATGGGCCCTCATGTGGGCACCCGAAAATTATACCGTCCAGTGCAATTTGTGACCACCACATAATTTTGGATGCGTGAGATCCATACACGCATAAATAGCCACTTATATCTCAATGTGCCCATGATCACAAATTGACACCATTCGATATAAAATCCATAATGCCGAATAATGAGCAAAGGAGATATTGTTCGGACTCAGCATGCCAGTCAACTTCAGCCTGAGACATGCCCGTCAAACCACACGAAGGCGGCGACCAAATGTGTTACACATCTCAGGAGACTTGACTCAATTTGCTAAAGCTCTACAACATCTCAATTGCTCAAAATTCATACTCATGCTTAGCTAGTCCCCAGGAAAAACGACTAGCCTTGCACTTTCATCGCAAGCAATTGATAAACATCACGAATGCATAAATATGGATAAAAGGACAGCAAGGTACATACTTCATAATGGGGTTCAACAGCCCATCATACAACACAAAATATAGCAGCAGAAGTTTTATAATTTCACATAAGCAAAAGTAAGACCCGTGATGTGCCAATCAACCCAAAAGGGCAACCAACCGGGGCAAGAGCCACGCTGAAAAGGCTACTCACTACCCTCACCGCCCTTGGTAGGGTAGTAAGAACAATCAAGCACGCCAATATCCTCATCTGAAATTTGCAGGCATCGGGTTAAGTACAAGATTGTACTTGCAAGTCTTACACATTAATATATATATATATACACATAGAAGAGAGAAGTATGCAAGCTTCTACCTTAAAAAGATGGTATAATGGTTCGAGTTTTGCATAAAGCCAATTTAATTGAGCAAATAGTAAGTTGAAAACATAACATTTCTAAGATAGCATAATCTGAAACTTTTGGACAGCCGGCGTGTAAATCTAAAATTGAATCACAGATAAGCACAACCGATGCTCTCATCGCCATCCATGGGCTACCATTGCCCAACCATGGATTACAAACATAACTATCCCCATATCCAAGACTAAACTAATCCATTTAACCTAAGTTTGATGCTAACATAGACTAACTAACGCATCAAGCAATCGTCCTGTAACCGTGGACACGGCTATTCGAATAGTTTTACTCTGATCAGAGGGGTACATCTTTACCCACACAAAATGAACAAGAATCAAATACTTCACACGCACACAGGTGTGACCTACAAGTGATACAAGCTCATAACATGTCCTTTCCTAGTCATACCCCAACTACCTAAACCACGCCTAGGCCCCCGACGACTTAGCCACGTGTGTGTGATGTGGCTAAGGCGGGCTCACCATCGCGGGAGAAACCCCCTGCCAAAACCAGGCACATCTAGGGCACTCCAAAGGGAAAACCACCCTCACGAATGACCAGTGAAGCGTAGATGATCACAGTGCAACATAGTACTAAGTCAAGCCGTCCCATGCCCGACGTGTGGAAGTACGTAAGGTGTTTGAATAGATGTCAACATGTTCGGTCTACTTGCATCAGGGAAAAACCACAATCCCGTCATCGCCCTATCACTCGTCCAAGTTAAAGCATGTTTTCCATATGAGTCATTTAGTGAAGTAATCAAATTTTATGCCCATAAATCGCAGGTGGTGAATAAGTTCAATCGATGGCTCCATCCATTAATTTGTAACACTACTAGACCTAAGCATGGCTAAGCATCGGTAAAACAATAAAATATTCTCAAGTACTTTCATCCAAAGGTTACAAGGATAAATGATAACAATAAAACAAGGAAGGATATGCATCAATTAGGTTATAAACAACTCTAACCAATACCGATAATTTTGGAGTAAATCAACACATGCATATATATTGTTTTGCAATCAAATCATTTTAGTAAACAAAATAGGGATTCTATATGCTTAGATGCTTGCTTTGCTGCTGTGAGAAATCACACTCAGTTTCAGGTTCTTGCTCCACGTACTCCGGAACGTCTGAATCTAGGCAATAATGCAAATAATGCAAATAAGATTCAAATAAACATGCATATGCAACATGCTCTATAAATCATGGCCTAATTACAGTAGGTAGAGAGTATGATAAAATTATTTTAGAAGCAAGAATCATCTCATTTACATTTATGGTTTGAGAGCTATAAAAATAACAAGCCATATACTCTGAAAATGGCATTTCTGTAATTATATATGAACTACCCTAGGTCATAACATATCCTATCATTTTCTAGTTATATTTCATAAGTTCTATCATTTTTAATTAAAAGAGGATAACTCACTGGTTATAAAAAAACTTGGTTCACTGCATTTGGAGTTAAAATGATTTAGTTATGAATTTTACAAATTTAACAAAAAGAGGATTACTTAATTGTTTAGATTTGTTTTAGGAGGTAGTTTTGTCAAATTCTTTTCAGCCAGATTAAAGGGTACATAATTCTAAGATGAACAGCAGTGGCTTCATAATTTTTGGATTAACCATTAATTTCCTAAAGATTTTATAAGTCCTAGGTGCAAAATAAGTGTTTTTGTGTTACTCACAATTTTAGTTACATTTTCTGTACAGAAGTGGGAAAGCTTTATTTTACAAACATAAAGAGCACAAATTTAGGAATACACAGAAATTTGGTTCATTCAAAAATGAGCTCAAATGAATTAGTTATGCATTTTTGAAGTTTGCCTATTTTTCAGTTTTTTTTCAAATTTCCTTTGGACTGCACTTTTGCAAATCGATCCCTGGGATTTTCCAAAACTTGCAACAAAGTCCAGTCTTCTTCTCCAAACGCACAGACAGAGGCAGAGCCATGGCTGAGCTCGAACTCAAGCTCGCCGGCGGCAAACGGCTGATCGAATGGGGACGTGGTCAAAAGAGAAAATGTAGAGCATGTCCTTGCGATTCCATTCCTCTATTCTACCCAACCGATGGTGGCCGGAGATGGCCGGGAACTCGTCGGCAGCGAGTCCGGGCGGTGGCTGCTCGTGGGCTGCACAAGCATGTGGCAATGCGTCCGCGATCCGACCAAAGGGAGGCATGCAAGAGCACCCTGAGGCTCACAGGAAGCTTACCAAGAGGTCGGCCAATGGTGGACGAGCTCCGGTGAGGTTGGGCAGCACGGGTGGCGGTGGAGTAGATCGGCGGCGACGGCGACACAGCGATGGCTCGAACTACAGCATGTATGCCGAAATAATTACATGCAACATGTAGAACGTCACCTAAGGTTGCTAACACTGCAAGCAATCGTCAAATGGCTCACCGGTTGAACGGGAATCGACGACGGAGGCGCTAGGTCGGACTTGGAGAAGACGGTGGCCGATCTCCCTCCTCGTTGCACCAATCCGTGGGATTCTTGGGGCGTTTCGAAGAGGATGATGAAGCGAAGTTGGTGGCGCAGCAGCTCAGCCGGATTCACCTCGAGGCAACGGGAACGGCGACGCGATCCCGCGGCTGCATGTTGACGACGGTCTGGCCGCGCTCCAGAGCACCCGTGGCGAGGTCGGCGTTTCCAGAGATCGGCTGCAAGAAACGGCGTGAAATCAGAGCAGAGCCTATGGCGTGCTGGGGTGAGTCGGGAACGCAAGAAAGATGGCGACGACGATGACCCATTGAGCGGCAGTGAAGGCGTCTTTCCAGCGGCCGGCAAGAAGATGAGGGCGAGGAGGACGAGGAGGAGCTCTCCCCCTGTGGTTTTTTGGCGCTGGGATGAAGTGTGAGTTGAGAGATAGCAGCTGGGAGCGTTGAAGTCGAAGGAAGAAGAGAGAAACGGTGCCACGGCATGAGCTACGTGTCAGCCATCTCTTTTGAATGTCTCCTGTGCGTCCCACGCAAATTTGGTGTGCACCAAGGGTGGAGCTAGCCCAGGGACAATGACATGTGGGCCCAGGTCGTGGTGGTCTATGCATTTGAGAGGGAGATGGGTGAGGAACAGAGTTAATATCTAAATTAATTTTCAGGAATTTCCAGGGATTTTCATTCTCTCCTTCTTGGTTAAATAGTTTGAACTAGTTAGAAAAATGCTAAAATTATGTGTTCTGGTGTGGAGATACCTTGAGTTACCTAGTTTCCATTTTTGAAAGTTTCACTCAAAAATTTGGAATATTTTAATTCTGGCAAAAAGATGAAAAGGGGTATGCTGAGACCTAAATTGAATTTTAAAAAGGTCAAAACTAAATGTAAAAATTCTATAAAAAATATATTAAATCCTAATAAATAATCTAGTATTTGAATAAATTATAAAATCTATACCATTCTGTTCAACTTAATGCACTAATAGATGTTGGTTCAATTTGCCGACTAGGATTTTGCTTTGTTTCCAAAATTTATTTGAATGTATAAGCTATGCAAATAATTAAATATGTAACCTACAAATAGAGATAAGTAATCCTAAATACCTTGTACTAAAATTAGGGTTGTGACACCTCACAGGAAAATGGGGATCTATGTGAGGTATTTATCTTCGTCGATCATTAAATACCTGGAGCCCCTTACAGGGGATTTACTCACAGCCCGGTACGCTGATTGTATTTTCAATGAAGGACATTTCCTAGCATTATGGGGAGAATTCAAGTATCACACTGAATGCCCGGAAATAAATTAGGATGCCTTTGACACCCTAAAGGAGGATCCTCGTACCACAGAATCTGAACTTTAACTTCAAAGGGTCATTGATTTGTAGATTGCTGCAAACAATTTGCCAGACTCATTTACTGTGAGTAAAAGTGTCACAAAATCATACATTCCTGCAAGGAATGTGCCAGAAAGAATAGAGGTACCAAACAAAACTATTCAACTCCCTTCCTCAAAAGAGAGTAGGAGAAGTACGGCAAATTCTCGCAAGCGCACGAGGAAACAGAGGAAAGAATCCTCTGACATAGTAAATGAAACTCAACCTCAAGTTGAGAGACACCAAGTGGATTTATCCAATCCACTTCCCACATCAACAGTGCACTCAATTTCTGATGATGGGACATTAGGACACCCCGACGCGGTCATATTGGGAAATACTGAGCCGTCAACTAGGATACATGAAATTTCCATAAACTATGTTGAGTCTAGAGAATCATTTGACCGTAAGACTACAATTGTTGACATATACTTTGCCTCATCAGTTGCAGATACCATCCAAAATGATCCAGATTCAAAATCCATGGTAGAGTGCAAGAAGTGCTCGGACTGAAACAAATGAAAGGAAGCAATTGAAGCATAATTAGCCTCTCTCAATAAAAGAGAGGTATTCTCATCAGCAATACCTACATCTCCAAAAACCTTCCTTGTGGGTTTCAAATGGGTTTTCGTCCAGAAGCTGAATGAGAACAATCAGGTGGTGAGATATAAGGTGAGGTTTCTAGCACAAGGGTTCACACAGAGACCCGACATTGATTTCAATGAGACATATTCTCCAGTCATGAGTGGAATATCGTTCCGATACTTGATATCACTGGCAACCCAAAAACGTCTATTTATGCAGTTGATGGATATCGTGACAGTATATTTATATGGGTCACTAGATTCGGACATATACATGAGGGTCCTTGATGGGATCCCTATACCGAATGATAGCACAAATCGCAATATGTATTGTGTAAAGCTCAAAAAATCACTCTATGGTCTTAAATAGTCAGATAGAATGTGGTATAACCGACTGATAGAGTACCTTCTACAGAAAGGTTATTCAAATAATGATGATTGCCCATGCATCTTTATCAAAAGATCCTATACAGGATTTTGCATCATATCAGTGTATGTGGATGATTTGAATATCATTGGTAACACATAAGATATTGATGAAACCCGCAACCATCTTAAGATGGAGTTTGAGATGAAGGATTTGGGTAAAACCAGATTTTGTTTAGGTTTGCAAATTGAGCATCTTCACTCGGGAATTTTAGTGCATCAATCTGTCTATGTCCAGAAATTGTTGAAGATATTCAATATGGACAAAGCATACCCAAATAAACCCCCATGGTTATTCGATCTCTCGATAAAGAAAATGACATTTTCCAACCACGGGAGGAGGGAGAAGAAATTTTAGGACAAGAATATCCCTATCTCAGTCTCATCGGAGCACTCATGTACCTTGCAAATAGTACCAGGCCTGACATTGCATTTGTAGCAAATCTATTGGCAAGACATAGTGCTGCCCAACTAAGCGTCATTGGACCGGAGGAAAACAAATTCTTAGGTACCTGAATTGTACTAAGAATATTGGCTTATTCTTTTAGAAAACTGATGATCCTAGCTTAGTTGGATACACTGATGCTGGCTATATGTCTGATCTCCATAATACCAGATCACAGACAGGTTTTATATTCCTTCATGTAGGAACTGCCATATCATGGAAGTCATCTAAACAAACATTAGTAGCTACCTCCACAAATCATTCTGAAATTATCGCACTATTTGAAGCATCACGTGAATGCGTGTGGCTCCGCAGAATGATAAACCACATTGAACAATCTTATGGTATTGGTTCCTTAGAATCACCTACCATTATCTACGAAGATAATACTACTTGTATTATACATATGCAAACAGGTTACATCAAGAGCAACATCACCAAACATATTGCTCCTAAGTTGTTTTATCCCCATGAGCTTCAGCAAAGTGATGAAATAAACATCTTACAGACAAAGTCTTGTGATAATCTGGCAGATCTCTTCACTAAGTTCCTACCTGCTTTCTCGTTCGAGAAATGTGTTGAGGGAATTGGTATGAGACGGCTCAGAGACTTGCAAGTTTCAGGGGAAGACTCTCTGAATGATGAACCTTGTTAAACGTTTCACATTGTACTATTTTCTTTTATGAATTTTTACCATTAGGTTTTCTCATACAAAGTTTTTAATAAGACAATGTCTGATGCAAGCGTATGCCTTATCTCATGTTTTCCCCACAAGGATTTTTCTAGAGATAAAACAAGGCATAGATTACTCTTTAAATGTTGCAGGATTATGATAGAGCAATCACCAGTCAAATTATTTCTATTTTTCTCACAGCGTTTTTTAAAGGAATTAAAGAACAAGTTGATCTCAAGATGGACTCAATTAAAAGGGGAAGTGTTACAAAAGGGCCACTATTTAGCCATTATTTGATCTCATTAAATGGTAGCCATCAAGGTCTCATCAAAGACAGCCATCAAGAGGATTTGAATCCTTTGTAACATCCATATATTTATAAGTGTAAATCAACCTTATTGCTAATTAATGTAATACACTAATGCTTAGAATCTTAGGCTTCTAATCTTCCTATGTAATAGGACATTTGAGATCAATGAGAAGAGTACAGAATTTTATTTTTCACTGTTTATTTTTTCGTTTCACGACAAAACTGATTATCTTCATGCACTATGGCCAGGAAAAGGCGGATAGGCTATTCCAATTATCTGTTGGTTAGTTCTGGTCCAAACTTTCGTTTTAGTTTTTTCTCGAGATTTTTGCCGTGTGATACTCTGTTGGCCATATATAGTTTTCTATTTTTCTGTTTTATTTCTTCCATTGAATGTGTCTCTCCTGTCCTGACTCCTCATTTATCTATACAAATGTACCTACACAAGAAGTTACAAGAAAATATAAAATTCGTATAATCTCAAATTTGAAGTTAAATTTCATATTTGAATTTGAAATTATTCTGGCCAGTACAGCGAATACCGCTTGGCATCCCAAGACCTGGTACCGCCAAGTATGTTGATTGTGATCCCTAGACCTGTTGGCGAAACGTTGTTGACAAAGGAGTTGTTTTGTTTGAACTGTTGTTCTCAGCAAATGTGATCAACTGATAGCTGTATGAATTTTTATTCAAAAAATCAAATATTAAAAGCGTTTCAACAGATTATGGCCTTGCGGATGGTTAGAAGGGTGAAAAACAATCAAACAGATTATTACTTAGCACGTATGATGTCAGAGTTGCTAAGAAATTCATGCCCATATTCTTATTAGCCCTATTTACATGGCAGGTTGCCACTTATATGCTTGCCTATCTACCTGTGTAGTATTACCATGTACCCGGTACCCCTCTGGTTTGTTTTTAATAGAGATGTCGTTAGCTTTTTTTTATATACGTTGGATATTCTTCTCCAACTTGGTGTGACTGCCATAGCAGTACTCCTGACATCAGAGCCATCATCCTCAACCTCAATCCAAACCTCCGGCAAAGCGCTAGGCTTAATATATACTAGTTCCACTGCTCAGCCTTAGCGTCCAGCGGCAGCTTCTTTTCGACGAAGAAGGCAGAGAGATGGGGAGGCATGGTCCGATATGAAACTTCTGCAATTTTATTTAGCCCAAAGTGAAAAGGTTAGTTTGCTCCTAGTCCAACATGTAAGGTAGGTCAAAATAAGTGGTCCAAAGTGCAGTTTACTCCAAAATAAATAATCATCAGAATGAGAATGTCAAGGAAGTATTATTCATGTTCACAGAATCCATAGAACATCTTGATTTCTTTTTTCCTTTTTAAGCAATAGTTACGCAACTTTCAAAAAAGAGCAAGAATTTATTCTTCTTCTTCAGATGAGCAACTGATTCAAAAAGCGCCAAGAAAAGTAAATACAAATTAAACTAATGAGGCTATACATCTCAGTTGCAAGGAAGCCCTGAGCCGCTGAGCCGCTGCACACGCATGTTCCGCAGGCGCACCGCGAAATAGCCGTGCTCCTTCGTCTTGAAGAACACGTACCCATTCCGTGCCTGCACGTTCCTGGGGCGCCGTTGCTCCAGCCTGTCAACCCCGACGAGCTCCTCGACCTGCTGCCGCAGGTTCTGCGTGGCTGTGCAGCCGGAGCACGAGCTCGTCGTCATCCATGGTCACTAGCCAGAGCTTCCTGCTGCCTCCTGCTGCTTTGCCGTCGCCACAGGCATCATCAACGAATATGCAACCTTCCGGCAGTGGGGGCACCGGCCAGTTGGGGTTGGGGTGGCACAACAGGAAAGCCCTGCCAGTATGCATGCTCAGCATCTTCCCCGCTCCGACTTTGTACTTGGTTGGTTGATGAAGACCAGGCTCGAGCAGGGAATGACCAGTACTCCGTGTATTTCATCAAATGGAGGAACTCCTATCTGCCAGAGTCAAACGAGTACACCCATGTGCAGCTGCCCCAGCTCTGGTACCGAGGGATGAACTCCCTCAATGCACACACAACCTTTCCGGGCCCTGAACCGGCGCCGTCACGCAGCATGCTGGCGCCGATGAAGGACTCCCTGTCGCTGACGGGGACCAAGGGTAGCTCTGTCAGGTCACCGGTGCTAGGGTGGTAGATCACGAGGGTGTGGGCCTTGTAGCCAGCGAACATGCGACGGAGGAGCAGCACATCGTCTAAGGAGTCAGCAATGGACCAGTGTCCATTAGGCATGGCCTGGATGACGACATTGCTGGCTCTTGCCGAGGGCCCTTCTGCTTCGTCGACAATCTTGTCAGCGTGAACAAAACTCCACAAGTATCTGTAATCAACCCCCTCGACCTCGAGGAAGACGCCAGATAGGGAGAGGAACTGTGGGTGGCGCTGTCGAAGGATTCCACGGCTGGTAATGATTTGGCGCCACAGCTTGCAAGCGAGGGCAGAGTTGGCGACAAACCTCGCTGTCGGGAGACACGAGAAGATCCTGGCAAGCAAGTCCTCATTGAGCATGTTGATGTAGCATGTCTCCTCTGCCTCGTCGCTCTCTTGGTCCTTTTGGACAGATTAACCATTTCTGCATGCATATTCGCAAAATGTACAAGGATGGATGTTAGTAGCAACGTTCCTTTCTACACATACACATATGATTAGGTTATGTACTAATATTAGTTATCTGGTTTGTTAATCATGAGGTGTATATTGAGACCTCATAATTCTGTTGGTTCCTTTCTACCTTCAACAATATTATCAAGTACTCCCTCCATCCCAAAATATGTTAATTTAGTATGAGATGTGACATATCCTAGTACTATGAATCTGGACAGCATGTTGTCTAGATTCGTAGGATATCACATCCCGTACTAGGTTAACTTATTTTGGGACGGAGAGAGTAAATATTTTATTTGTGTTGAGCTAGGAAGCACAAGTAGAAATCACTTCATGTAAGATGTCCAACAGATATGATATCAACCAATAAACAGTACAAAGGACAGTCATAACATTGCAATTAGGTTCTATCTGGTGGGCATTTTAGCTCAATTTCTGCCTATGTGAAAGCAAATCACTGAAGCAAGTATTCACAGCGGAACATACTATAGTTGCAAAGAACCTAAAAGGTTTTTCACCGATACCACAAAAAGTAGAGAATTGTTAAGATTGTATAAACGTGGAATTAAAATAAATAAATAGCAAGAAATATACTACCTTTCATGTCATAATGAAAACCAAAATATCACACCAAAGAAACAACCGTAGCAAGAGATTGAAATTAGTGGTAAGGCCATGAATTATATATGTGGGGATGCTTACAGGAGGATCCACATATATCAACATAAATAATAGGTCATCACTATTTCAAAAGAATTTTTAAGTAAGCCAACACATACAAGCAGACAAGCTATAGTCCTTCAACGCAAGTACACTACCCAAAATAAGGTGTCCAATAAAATTGGGTTCAATATTCGATCACGAGTTGCCTTCAAGCTCGGAGTAGCCGTACCACTCTTGTGATCTTGTCCCTCTACTGCAGCAATGGCGTGGGCGTCAACAACAAATCCCAATCCTTCGCATTCTCCTTCTCCTGGACCAGCTGCAATCTAGGGAAAATACACCGGATCAATGACAGGTGGGCCCGGCTGGAGCTCTCTCTCTCTCCTATCTTCTTCCACCTCCAGCCGAGCAGCAGCAGCGCGAGCGGCTCCGCGCGGCGCGGCCAGGACGGGGCGAGGGCGGAGCGGCGGCAGACAGGGGAGGCGCGGCGAAGCTCAGACGACCCTCCGCCGGCGTTGGCGGCGCAAGGCGAAGCGGGGGCGAGCGTTGTGGCATGGCAAAGCCATGGCTGAGCTCGGGAGGTTTTGGGGCTTTGGCGATAGGCGAGAACTCCGACCGAATTGATGGGTGCACAAGCTTCTAAGGTGTATGGAGGTTCCATTTTGCTAACAAGATGGGAGAGGGAGCCTCCGGAATAGCATGTCCGCGGTGACCTCCATGGGCGGAGCTGTGGAGCTCGGGCTGGCATGGCTATGGCCCTAATCGACGAAATTGATGGGGGCTCTAGCTAATAGGAGGCTAGAGGATTCTAAGGGCGCGAGATATTACCCTGGGACGGAGAGACGGCCAAGCACGATCTCACGGTGGGGAGGCAGCGGCGGCGGTGATGCAGTCGGCGCGCACGCAGGTGTTCGATGAAATGCTCCCGGCGTCGCAGCAGCTCCCCGGTCCTCCCTGCTGGTATTTTAGCACTCCTAGACTCCGGGAATGCGATGTGCACTTATCGGTTTTGATGGTGGTTGCTCCTATCGGCGGCGCGATCATGCACAGAAGGTGCTCGATGGAGTGTTTCAGCTATGGTTCGAGGAAGAGACAGAGCGAGAGGATTTAATGGGTGGGCATGGCTTGCTATGGAAGCCAAGATGGCGTCGAGGATAAGCTCGCCAGCACATGGTCAACCGGGCTAGATGCTGGGCTAGGGGCGGTTAGGGCATGGTCGCGGATTGCTTGGCCGCGGGGATTCGGGGTGCAGCGGCCGGGGTTAATGCGAGATTGGACGGTGGCGCTAGGGATGCAGGGCTCCCAGCTAGGGATGCGCGGTTTTAACCAGCGGACACGGCGCGACATGGCGACGATAGCGCGACGTGGCGACCGTTATCCGTCGATGGCGACGCGACGCACGATGGAACACGCGAAGGAGACGGGACGAAGCCGCGGCGACGAGATGGCGATGGCGATGGCGACGGGACGAGGTAGCGGCGCCGGCTTTCCCGGACGTGACGATGCCGCGGCGTGATGGACGGAGGAGACGCGCGTCCACGGAAGATCGGGACGGCGGGATCCCGAGTTCTCGGAGGGAATCAGGGGCGCGGGATCTCGCCGGGATTCGCGGCGAGCTGGCGGCTAGGGTTGGGGACGGGCGCGGCCGTGCACGTGCCTGTGGTGCTGGGTCACTGGGTGTTCGGCTTGGGCCAGGACTCTGGTCGAGCACCTGGCAGCCTATGAACAGTTGCGCCAGGAAAAGAAAAAGAAAGAGAAGAGAAAGGATAAGGGAAAAAGGAAGGGCTAGTCTGCAAAATAGCTGACGTTGGATTTGGAATTGAAATGTAACTCTATACATTTTGGATTTAAGAATTCAAATATTTTTTTGAATATTTATTTATTTATTTGGTTATTCATTACTCCCCAAATGAATTTACTTTACCTTAGATCATCCAAAAATTATCCTATATAACTTGGAGGCTTTGATATTTCTAAAAATTAATTAAAATATTCTAATGTGACCTTTATTAATACAATAGCACATTGGTTGAACTTATTTGTATAGCAATGTATTTTACACGGACAGGTTTAATCTATTTATTCCATGAAGGTAATTTGAGACTTGGTGCAATATTGATCTAAATGTTTAATTAGACACTCACATAAACCTATTTTATATATAAAGCTCAATTTATTTACATGACCATTTATTTTATGTGAGTGAATTTTATGCCATGAGAGACATGATGAAAGTTATAAATATTAATTTAATTATTCCAGTGGAACACTTTTATATATAGGGTCATTTTAGTGGCCATGTGTAACACTCATCAACATGGCTCAAGTATTTAATATTCAATTTGTAATTTATATTATAGAAATTAATAATTAACTTTTCCTTCATTTAGCTTTTTGTCTTATGCATAATATTTATGGGATTGATGGATAACGTATTCTTGTAAATTGTACATCTTTAATTTAATTCTCCATTGTGACAATTCACGGTTTAGCAAGCAATAGCAATCATAACATACAACATGATGCAAAAGTTTTAAAAAAGTTCAAAATTTTAGTGATTTTTATTATCAGGAATTTTCAGGATGTTACAAAGCCCGAGGTCTTGTAAAAAACAACAACAATTCAATAACACTCGGCGCATTGCCATAATTTTCCTTTTACTTTCGAGAGTTCTTGATTCGAGTTGGTCATCGGTTTTGATCTTCAACTCGAGGTATGGGTCACTAATTACCACATAACTTAGCTAATCTAAATCGATGACTCGATTTACCTGTATCGGCTAGACCTTACCCAATGTTTTGACGATATCGGCTAAATCAGTTGATTGGCTTAGATTAGCTAAGGTATCCACCACCCTAAAAAACATTCAAGGGCTTGATTGTCTAGATATTATATTTCTTTTTATACTTTGTGCTGCATCAGCCCTAGTCATTATTTGAACCATGATCTCTGGTCTGCTTTTCGATTGTAATAAGGGTTTCATCGGAGTTTCAGCCGATCTTATCTGATATAACTGCTTAGTTTTGCTTAAATTCTTTTAATCATGCTTTTCATGTTTTATCTGTCTCTTATACAAGGATATCACACTAGATAAATATATCAAGCTTGCCTCGATATATTTACCTAGATTGATATTCTTGTATAAGGTTGTATCGGAGTATTAGCTGATACGGTACCTATCTTTAACCTAAGTATGGCATCATCAGCTATGATCTAGTCACATATATTCTTTTTCCATAGAATACATGCTTGATTACATCTACAGACGATGGAACATATTTAGGGTTTGCTTAATCTTATTCATCTTATACCTTACAGCTGATTTGATCAGATCACATCAGCTAGGTCTATACGGTACGTCATCAGCTTATCGGCTGATCGGTTATCATACATCTAATTTGTTTTATTGTATATCTTGTTGGTTGCAAGATCAAACGAACTAGCACGTGTAACGCCCGACTTTTTAATCTAAAATCCCAAATTATTTTTAATCAAACCGTCGTCCTTTTTCCAACTTTGGTCTCCAAAAACTCGAGAGTTAATTTTAATCGTCGTTTGTAAATTATCCCGGCCTTATCTAACCATTTCCGTCCCAATCCAATTAATCTCCATTATTTTCGGATGTCTACCAACCGGCGATTATCGGTCCCTTTTTTCCTTTAATTAATGGTGTGTCACTAAAAATACCGCTCTCTAATCCTTCTTTAGCCATCGTTGACCAGCCATGCAAGCACAAAATCTCTCTCTGCCATTAAAACCACAAAGTGATGGCTGCCAAATTAGGCACCGCCCCATCCCCTCCCCGACAGCATCTCTGTTTTTACATTTACTCAAGCGAGACAAAACAACTGAGCAGCTCATTCACTCACGAAGGACAAACACCTGAGCAGCTCCTCCACTCACGAACGACAAACACCTGAGCAGCCCATTCACTCACGAAGGACAAACACCTGAGCATCACAGAGGGAGCAGAGCAATACTATAGCCGGAGACCTTTGCATAGTTGCAAAAATGGCGGCATTCACCGTTGGAATCTCTACTGCATGACAAAGCAAAGTATAAATACCCCCACAAATCAAGCATTGATCCCTCATACTACTCCCCACAAGTTTCACTACGATTTGCATTGACTGGAAGGAGTCGTCGAGGCCGTGGAGTTGTTGCAGGTAGTCGGCGCCGCTTTCCCTACCTTTTCATGCTTCCGGCCGAACCACCACCCTCGTGAGCGCCACGGCCGGTCGCACCAATGCCGAACGACCGGCATTCGGCCATTGGCTGACCAAGCCGGCCACGGCCTCCTCCTCCTTCTCCGCCAACTCCTTCTCCTGGGCTCGGCCGGGCTCGATTTTTTTTCGTCCCGTGAAAATCCTCCAAACTTCAAAAATTCATATCTTTTTATCTGTAACTCCGTTTGACCTCGTTCCAGTTCCATCATCTCTCAAAAATTCTACTCTACCCATCAGCACTTCATTGCACCATGATAGTTTACTTCTAGCAGTGGTTTTATGTATTGTTTGTTTTGTTGCGTGTACAGTCCGGGACTGACGCGGGGTTCGCTCAGGAGGCCAACGCTTCGACTTTCGTGGAGGATCAAGGCAATCCTTCTTGACCACTTTTTGACCTATATTTTTGAACTAATTATTTTGTTTGCCAAGTTGCATTTTTTTTGGGCGCACTGTTTTGGTCGTGAATGCGATTCGTCGGACCTTTCTATTAGTCGCACTTTTATTATGTAGAATTTGTAAAACTCCATTTTTTCTTTGTAACACCACCATATTTTCGTCGGTATTCACCCATGCCGAAGTAGACTGCCTATAGGTAACGTTTGTACTGTCGATTGGGAAACTTCCGGATATTTAACACCTTTGTATTTTAAAAACCCGGCGAGATGTCGGTATGGTTTTTAAGATGGAAAAATGATTTCTAAAACTTGATGGTGCGGGAGTCAGTACCTGGGTGGTTTGGTTACATATCATCCATATGGACCGATTCCTTTGGGAAATTCATCCAAACATAAGACAGTGCGACCACACGAGTAGAATGGGATGCCCTTGGCTGAGTAAGTAGCTAAAGCGTAGATGTCTAGCATATTGGCAGGTGAGGAGCACCGATATGGTGGAGTTTACAGCAATCTCCTGTAGTGGGGATGCGTCGTGGGGTCCATACGGTGGGGCCTGAGTAGATGAGGGCCTAAGCCTGACTTGATGCTTGGTGAAGAGATTCCGCCTATCTATGTGACATGGGACATCTATGGGTTGGTTATAGAAAAGTCTTGTGGTGAGATCTCCTTTGTCGGCCATGTCTGATCCACATGTGTTCGGTAATGTGAGAAGTTCATGACGTGTGGGTAAAGCGTGCAACCTCTACAGAGTTTAGTAAAATTGTTTAAATAGCCATGCCCACGGTCATGGGCGGATCTGAGGTGTTTCTCATAGCGTAGTTTTTGTTTTTAAACTTCTTTAATGAAATGGTTTGTAGGATGGGAGCTGTTACCAAAGGTTGCCTTTGTGGCGAACGGGCAACCTTCGTGGTTGGGAACGAGCCTGTGTGACTCGGGGTGTCATTTGGCACCAGGGTGTTGGTTTTGTGCTGAGACGGCATGGTGTTGGTTTTGTGCTGAGACGGCACGGGTTTGATTGTGCTGAGACGGCACGGTGTTAGTTTGTGCTGAGATGGCACGTGTTGAGTTGTGCATGGGACTTATGATTACTATGATAGGATGTTGCAAAGCAACCTGGGAAATGGGACGAGGCGTGGGCCTCGTTCTGAACCAAAAGTTGAATCACTAGTGTTTTGAAAACAAATTAATTTAAACCTTGTTTTTCGAAAGTAACATTTCTCCTCCTTGTTTATAGCCTTGCATGTCATATTTTCTCTGGCTTGCTGAATACACTGAGTACTCACCCTTGCTTATTTATATTTATAGAGTTAGCAGAAGGATACCTCAACCCTTCCACTGAGGCGTACTTTCAGGAGCAGGTTGAGTACGATTTCTTGGGGTTTCAGGCCTAGTTCCCAAACGTCCCCTGTGGATTATGTTTGCTGTTTTCCTCTTTGTGTCTTTTACTCTACGCTTCTGCCTTTGTCATTTCTGCCTGTTTATGTTTCTACCAGTCTGGGGTTTGTCCATAATGGTAGTATGTATGAGACATCCCTCAAGGTTGTAATAAAGCTTTGTTATTTCTGATTTTTTCAATTATTCTGTGAGTACCAGCTTGTGTATCCTGAGACTGGTACTGTTATTACAGATAATAATGTGACCTCCAGCCTATGCCGGTTCCTGTTCTTGGACTGGTATAGTTTGGGGCGCCACAGCATGCCCTGAACCCGACGCAAGATTTGGACCTGCACTGAAGCTAAGTAGAACTCCTAGGCCGCCGTGTTTTCGCATCAACATGCTTTTGGCACGTTCGGTGGGACACGAGTTTCAAGATCATTCATCATGCCTGAGATTAATGAAGACAATATTGTGAAATCATTGTCATGATTAGTATTTTGTAATGAACAATTGGCTTCGCAAATAATTTATTCGATAAATTTTGTTTGAGAATATTTGTCGATGTTGGTGTGAGTGTGTGTGACTAATGTGGGTCAGGTTGTGATATCTGTGCTCAGAAACGGTTGTGTCTGATTGTGTGCAGGAGTCTTGGAGGTCAACTTCGGTCAACGGTGGGATCGGGACTAGACTCAGGGAGGAGTTGAGGTCCAGACGATCGAGGATGCCGGGTGACGAAATTGGATACGAGATGGCACACGATGGATAGATATCGTGTGGGAGAGATCTTCGCAACGGGCTTCACGAGGTGTGTGTGCAAGCGTCGGTGTTCGCGAGGAAAAATGTTTGGAAAAATTAATGTAGTATATGATGCTATAGTACATTGGAGTACTGTAGCATGCATATATTCATGGTATCGATGCGCCTGGTGATGCATGCATGTGTGTTGGCTCGGTGACTGTAGCAGGCAGTACTATACTGAATTTTTTTGTTCGTTGATTCGGTCAACGATCATTCATGCATGTATGGCAATATACATATGCAGCTGACTGGCTCGGCGGTTGATAGGCCGAGTAGGCAAGGCAGGAGCAGAGGCCGGCTCCGAGGTGGATATGTGCGAGCAGACTCGGTTGGATATTGTGCGGCTGAAAGTGACTAAAATTTTGAAGAGATTAATACAATTTTGGAAATTGTATTTTAGTTTGGAAATTGAAGGATTGAGTCCTATTGTAACTAGGAGTTCTACTCCTACTTTGAGTAGAAGGTTTTTTGTGGTATAAATAGATGAGGAGTTGAGGTCTCTAGATATCGACTTTTTTGGAAGAGAAAAGTTAGGGTTTGCTTCTAGGCTTTAATCCAGTTCGAGAGTTGAGGGAGGAGTGCTTTAGATGTATTTTGTAAACACATATTGATGCAATAAAGTTGATCTACTTTTGAGAATTCGTCGATACGTGTTTTCTTCGGTTTCCGACGGTCTGACTAACGGCAGTGCAGCGGTTTGACCGGCGGCGTCGTGCGACTTCATCAGGTTAGAGGGTAACTTTTATTTCCGCTAAAAGTTTTGGTTTTTGGTTTTTCCTACCATTCACCTCCCTCTGGTAGGTTTGTTTGGTCTTATTCGATCCTACAAATATCATCCGAGTGACGGTTGAACAGCTGTCCGAATAACAGAAGGCAGAGATGGATCAGCTTACGCAAGCTTTCCACAAGATGTACTTGGATTCCTTCACTGTGTCTCGGCAAGGAAAAGTAATCTTCCTAAAGCCTGAAGCAGAATCCAGTACACGACAAGATGAGGTCAAGATAGAAAAAGTCAAGGCAAAAGAAGAAGAGCCAGCTATAGATGAAAAGGTTTCATTACAAGATAGATTGGATTATGCAATGCATCAAGCCTTGATCAATCAATCAAATGTGTTAGTAAACACATTAACAAATATGGTCAGAAAGGTGATGAATGGAATTATAGCTGAGGAGAAGGCCAAAGGACCAGTATACTTTCCAAATAATATGTTTTCTCCTTATAGAACCATCAAGACTGAGATCCCAGGTTCTTCAGGGATGCAACAGCAATTTGCACCTAGGGGGCAAACATCTCAGCAAGTTCCACAAAATCAGGCTCTAAGGAATATACAACGAACATTGGTTGGGATGTTTCAGAATTTGCAGCCGATGGAGGAACAAGGAAATCAGATTCCTATTCAGCAGCCAATTTTGCCACAGACATCAGTTGGATCATAATATGTGCATGAGGTGTCATAAAGTTTCTAGTATCAACCTCACCAAACACACTTGGGTCAAAGTTCAAACTTCCATCCTCAGCCGATATCACCTCAACAATATCGGCCAGAACCTGTTCCACAATGCCAATATCAGCCTCAGTTCAACAATTATGAGCAAATGACATAGTTTGGTGGACAACAACAGCAGTGGGCTGGTATAATTGCAGAGGTGGTAAGGAACAATTTGGATTGAAACCCAAGGATAATGAAAACATATATCGGTATCCATATCCAGAGTACTTTGATAAAGTTCCATTACCAAACTGATACAAAATTCCAGATTTCTCAAAGTTTTCAGAACAAGATAATGTTTCAACATATGAGCAAATTAGCCGATTCTTAGCACAATGTGGAGAAGCATCGGCTGTGGAAGCTTTGAGAGTTAGGTTGTTCCCCTTATCTTTATCTGGATTGGCATTTACTTGGTTTTCTTCATTATCTTACAATTCTGTCAGAGGATGGGCCGATCTTGAAAAGTAATTCCATAGATATTTCTTCAATGGAGTCCAAGAGATGAACCTGTCGGACTTGATATCAATAAGGCAGAAATCTAATGAATTGGTTCCAGATTACTTTCAGAGGTTCGGCGATATGAGGAACAAATGTTTTCTGCACAAGGATTGCTTTCCAAGGATTGCTTGGGCTGATAAGGAAAATGTTTTCTGCACAAGACTTTGAGAGTTTAGCTCATTTGGTCCAAAAAGTATCGGCTCATGAACAGAGATTCCAGGAGACAAAAAGGTTTGTCAGGAAAGCTGATAATGTCAACAATATTTATAGCTGTGAGTCAAAATTAGAAGATGAAGACCCAGAGATTGGTTTGGTAGAGTGGTCAAGAAATAAGAAAACAGTTGTTTGCCAATGGGTTAAGGACAATGGAAAAGAAGAAAGATATGATTTTGAGATCAACAAGCCGATAGGATGTTTGATCTACTGCTGTAAGAGAAACAAATCCAACTTTCAGTAGGGCATGTAATTCCATCGGCTGAAGAATTGAGGAAAAGGAAGTACTGCAAGTGGCATAACACAGGATCTCATCATACAAATGAGTGCAAGGTGTTCAGGCAGCAAATCCAATCGGCTATAGAACAAGGCAGATCCAGTTAAGGTCATACATCCATGCCATCACCCAGAGCCAGCTAAAGTCGTTTGGTCAGCGGGAGCCCTCATCGACGGAGTCAAAGCAACACGAAGATGAGAGGAGAGCGACGGCTATGGCCCTGCTCCACGCATGGGCCGGGATACCCTCAAACTCAACCGTGACGTGAAACGACATCGGGAGGGAGCTTGCTAGAGAATGGCGGGTCCACGGTCGGAGGTAGAGCTCGAAAGACGCAACCGGAAGAGGGGACCGAGAAAGCGCGAGATCACAGTCGCGGGCGCTTGAGAAGACGAAGAGGAAGTCATCCGGGCGCGCTCGGTGGCCAGAGAAAGAGGAGATGGGGATACTCAGGGCCACCATGACCACTGCCATAGCCTCTAGCAATGAGACCTTGTGAGAGTCAAACCCACCCAAGCAAGGAGCGCCCAGCGTAGGCGACTCTCCACCTCGTTCATCGCCGTGGAGCACTCCAAGACGAATAAGGTGTTTAGCTCGTGGCGTGCGACCTTGCCGTCCGGCCTAAGATCAATAGGCACCGCCGAAGCAACCGGTGGCGGGAGAGGGAGACGTGTGACCCGCCTTGCCTTGGCAGGGGCTAGCGTCGATGGATAGGGAGGCGCGTTGGCCCTGGGACGAACCTGGTGAACCGCCACACCAGCAGTGGAAGAAGATGACAGCGGGCTACGGCGGCTTTAGCCGTCGCGGGCCACATGCCGAAACCCCCGGAAGCGGCGGCATCGCAGCGGAGGCTAGCACGTGGACACCTAGTGCGTGGAAGAGAGGCAGTTGAGGCAACGATCGAGAAGCTCCGGCGGGATGCCACAAGCACCCCATTCCGCCAATAGCGATGAAGGACGCGGGTGGCGGCGAGAGCGTCGGCGGTGGTGGCGACCGCCAGGTGTCCACCCGTCCGTGGCCGACGGTGCGGCCCCCAAGAGGCCCACAAAAATTTGAAGTAGCGAGCCGGTGGGGGATGCGACGAATGCGGAGGCAGCAGGCGAGCCGGAGATTGAGACGTTGAAGAGAGAGGGGGATGGGGAGAGCTCAACTCAGGAAGTCGGGCTGCCCGGCTTGTCGCCGGCGGTGTCTGCCGGTGTGGGCATGACGACGAGGACCATGCTGGGTGCCGGTGCCGGAGTGGCGACCGACGTGGGGGCGGGTGGCCGCTGGGGCCAGCGCTAGAACGGGCGACGACTTGGAGAGAGGAGTGTGTTGCTTTTACCTCCTTAATATGAACAAGTTAAAATGATTCACCATTATATATTTTTAAAGTTTTTTTATTACTTTAAAAAATATATATAACCTGGTCAATAAAATTTCTAATTTTTCAATGAGTGTTTGTACGGTACGTAGCTGAAAACAATTGCACGTGCAAGATAACTAGGGTAAAGGGGCTAATCACATGTTTTAGATTAGCCCCTTTACAAATCCAGGCCTAACAAACAAACTAACTAGCTACAGTGCAGCCCATGTCCTCCTCAGTAATCAGAGCCCACAGGGTTTCCTGTAGAATCCATCCATCCATCCCTCAATATCACGACGTGACGGCGACCACCCCCGCCGCCGCCGTTCTTCTCCGCCTCCGGCACTGAGGCGCTCTATTCTCCAGCGCGCCTCAGGTCAGCCACCTGCTTAATCTTCACCCTCTTTTCTTCGATCGATAGCCAATTTCTTATCGAATGCTGGCTGCTGCTGATTACTGAAACTGAAACACAGAAATGTTGGTTGTTGCAACAACAGCAAGGGCAGGAGGAAATCGGCTTTGGGTGAGGGGGGCATGTGAGGAGAAGGAAAATAGATTTCTGTTGGCAGTTTGATGAAGGGCCTACTTTTTAGTTTTAGGAGGTCAATTTTAGGTTTTCTCTTGGAAGGAAGAGTATTTTCACTTCTCAAATTCAGTTTAGGAAACCAAAAAACAAAATTTTGGGATGGATTATTGGATATCTCTTGGTGATGCTCTAAGCTCCTAATTAGCTGGAAAACACTTGAATTTTTATACACTAGTTGATACTCCGCGCTTTGCTGCGGAATATATGGATGAATGCATGTTATATATTATAGAAATAATAGATGTATATATGTTTAAATAATGTTTAAATAATGTGGAGATAATGATTTAACATTGCTTGCATATTGAGTTCTAAAA
Organism: Oryza officinalis; assembly: GCA_008326285.1. Lineage (NCBI taxonomy): Eukaryota > Viridiplantae > Streptophyta > Magnoliopsida > Poales > Poaceae > Oryza > Oryza officinalis. Next base: position 30,290,022 of record BDMV01000003.1, on the reverse strand, counting down.
ATACAACAAAATTGTAAATGCTATGTTATGTTTGCATGATATTTAAATTATTCTACATAATAATTGTTAGTGGGTGATGATGTGGCACACTTACATGTGATTTAAAATACTTTAGATAATAATTGCTAGTGGGTGATGATGTGACACACTTACATGTTGAACTTTAAGAGTTAGTGGACATCAACTATCTATATATTAGAATCAATGTCCTTATATTGTGTAAAAAACATGAATCCTAGAAATACCAAACCATATTAGTACTACTTGGGAACCGAGGGAGTAATTGGTTGGGAATTTTGGGTGGTTTCCCTTTTTTTCCGCCCATGACCACGAGCATGCGCTCCAGCCGGCAGTTGCAACTCTGCAAACAACTCGATCCGTGGAGAGAAGCCGTGCGACCAACTGCCTAGCACCCGGCGTGCGTCCAAGAAAGGTGCTGGTACGGTAGAGCAAATCAAGGTGCGCTGGATGGGGCAAACTTCGGCGGAAGCTACTTGGGAAGATGCGGTTTCTCTTCGTGATTGCTACCCAGAAGCTCCGGCATGGGGACAAGCCGGTTCTAAAGAAGGGGGACATCGTCCGACAACAGAAGTTCTGGTAGCTGTAGCTTCTCCTAGAATCTTCAGCTGTCAGAAACTCTCACAAACAGTCAATATTTTCATCCAGATTCTGAGAATTTGTAGTTGTAGAATCTAGAAAATAAACTAGAAGCCAGAAGCTTGAAAACCCAACTTTTCCAGATTCTCACCAGCTGCTTTTCAGAATCTTAAGCTCCTGAAACAGGCCCTAAGCATCGTGTGTGTGTGCGTGTGTGAGGAGAGGCATGAATTTTGTAATCACCAAACTACTTCCCAACTAAACATCTACTTCTCCCCTAAGACATTCCCTGTTTCTCATACACAAATCTAGATTCTGGAGTTGTCTATTCATAATTCGAAGGAGGAAGATCAACGATAGTTCCCGTCAGTTTGTGAATCTGGTGCTGTAGGAGCACGGGCGCCTCCAAAGCAACTACACGGTGCGTTGCATGGACATGTTGTGCTTCTTCATCCCCCTTAAATCGGCAAGGCCGCTGGACGCCGCCGGAGCGCAAGATGAGGCGGCGGTGGAGTATGGCGATCTGCCATGCCCGGTGATGAGCTTCCGCCCTGCGCTCCGTGCGATGGAGACGATGGCGTTCATGCTCCTTGGTGGAAGGCACAAGAAGCTAGTTGCCACTGACCTAAAGGGGTGCACCCTACTCTACAACCCCGCCATCGCCTCCGTCTTTTCGCTCCTCCACTGTTGGCCACCGCGTGCCTTGAAGAGGAGAGATGGGGATGAGAGAGAGAGGAGTTGGGCGCTGACATGTGAAGCCCACATGGGTCTCACTCGTCACGTCAGCCAAAATTGACCACTATATCGTCGAGGACCAAAGTTGACACGGTATTGTCAATTGGGGGATGTGATATATCCGTTATATTTCGGTTGAGAGACTATCAGGGTTATGGATAAGGCATATCTCCTATCCTTGGGGTTGTGAAGTATACGGATATGGTATACCCTTAGGATACGGGAAGGTCATATTAATATTATGGAATTCGGCTAATAAACAAGAAAATTGTATCCCGAATAAAAGATGTTAGAGTCCTATTAGGGGAAGATATAATCTCCGTGATCTCGTACGCCAAAAGTACTCTCTGAGTTCTACTTGGAGACCAAGGTAGTCTGCAGTATAAATACTAGGCCCATCAGGGGGTACAGAATAATCGAATCATAGCACAAGCCACCACTATAGCAAAGGCAATCCAGAGGACTTGAAGACAATTCGCCACTTGGATCTCGTCGAGTTGTTCTCGATACGGATCTCATCGGTACTCGATACTTTCTATCGTTCTCTATTGTAATCTCTGTGTTTTCATCATAATCCCATATAAACTGGAGTAGGGCTATTACCTCACGAGGGGCCTGAACCAATATAATCCTTGTCTTTGTGTGCTTGATGTCGTATCGTGTAGATCCTTGCTTCAACGTACCCCAATACCCTCAGAATACGGTCTATGGATATAACCCGTCGACAGTGGTGTGCCAGGTAGGAGGACTTGGTGCTCAAGGTTTCGCCGAGATGGCTTCAAGCTCCAGACTTTCTGACAACAATGTCCACATTTGTCCTGGCTTGGGAGGTCCTCCCCAGCCAGCATTCGTTTGGACTCAAGTCGGATCCATCATCTTCCACATCTTCGCCACAACTCCAATCTTGCCTTCCCCAATACCAGCTGGGATCGAGAACGGAGCCGTGAAGACCACAGAAAACAATCCTTCATCAACTATTCCTCCTGTTGAGTCAGAAAAGAGGAAGCCAACTTACCGAATGCAAGATCTTCTTGAAAATCACCAGATCTATGGTTCGTGTTCCCTGCTGTCCGATCCACCAACATCGAGATAAACCTCGAGATGTGGACGATAGCGAGATGGAAACCTCAGATCGTCCGGTTGGATTCATCGACATCGATCCTTGCGAACCCTCTGTTCTTCATAGCTTTGAATCTTCAGGGTCCAACTCTCCGCGTGAAGTAAACTTGATCCAAGGGGTCGTCAAGGACGTACGTGAAGAGGGTGAAGTTCGTTCGGGAAAAGAACCGCTTGCTCCCGCTGCGTCGCGTCAACCTAAGGAGCTGGTTCGAACTCCTGCCGAGCTGGTTCGAACTTGATCCAAGGGGTCGTCAAGGACGTACGTGGTCAACTCGTTGCTAAAACAAACTCCGTTTGATCCGGTTACCTTCCCAAAAGCAGATGACTGCGTCAGACGTGAAATCTCGTAGATGTCGCCTAGAGGGGGTAAATAGGCGTTCCTGAAAATCACTAAAAAAATCACAGCGGTCAAATTCAACAGGGCCCGAAACTTCCTGGTGAAAAGCACCAGAACTTCCTAGCAGCTTAGGCAGCTCGGAACTTCCAGAGTTCTTTGACAGGAACTTCTGTTGTTCAAGCAAATTTGAATTCCGACTTCAAATCTAATGAAATTTTAGGCCTATCCAATCAGCAATACTCATAGTAATCCAAGCAGAGTATTGAAAAACACAAGGGCAAGCACAAAATATGCACAATAGAGACAAGAGGATTTTTTCCCGAAGTTCGGATCACATGGATCCTACTCTTCGTTGAGGAACTCCGAAGAGTTGGGTCTCGATTAACCCCTTGCTTCACCGAACAAAGCCTCCGGAAGAAGTCCCTGGCCTTCAATCTAACACCCCTAGGTCATTCTCTAGAACTCAAGTGACCACAAATATCCCAACTTGAATTCCTAGAGAAGACCATAAGTGAGAATTGCTCGACCAAGACAACCTCCGAGAGCTCAGCATGGATCTTTACTCACTTACCTCATCTCCTTGCGGAGGTGAGGAAACCCTTTTCAGACTTGTCCGGGTAAATCCACAACTTAACGGATACTCGCAGACGACGCCTAACCGTCTAGGAGGTCACCCTCCAAGAGTAATAAGCACCAACTGACAACCCAACGAGGTTCACCAAGTGCTCAAGCCATCCTAGCCTTCAACACCATCTCCAAACAGCACCACCACCCTCAAACTCACTTAATCACTAAAGAAAGGCTCAAGATTTGGGTGGAGGACGCAAGAACAACATGGGAGAGGCTTGAGAAAGCTAGGGAACAGGAAAACACAAGTGGAATGGCCAAAAAGTGAGCTGTAATCGAGTTGGGTATATATAACAGCTAGATTATGTCATGTAGCCGTTTCTCACAATTTTGAACTAGAAAGGTGCTGAGAAGTTCTGGTCCAGGACGCCAAGAACTTTTGGCCAACACTTAGAAAAATTCTTGACTTTCCAGTGCCCGGAAGTTTCGGCCGAGACTTGCTGCCTTGAAAGAGCCATTTTCAAAAATAGCTCCTAAAAATATTTCTTCACTAGAATATGACTTAGAGCACTTAGATCACCTTAGGACATCACTTGGAACCCCTCTTAATAGTATGGTTTTTCCTAAATTCAAGAGTGAAGAATTAACTAGTCTAAAATAGGCTCCGAGTTTTCTCGCTGCTTTGAAATTTGTTGTTGGAGGGGGTCTTCAAGCATTATAGCACACACCTAAGCACCTTGGGACTAAAACACCTACATTTATCTCATAAAAAGCATTAGTCCCTTAACCATTTTGTCACTAATCACCAAAACCCACTTAGGGGGCTAGATGCACTTTCAATCTCTCCCTTTTTGGTGATTGATGACAACACGGTTAAAGCTTACAAGAGAATGAATATAAATTTTATTTTTGAATGGAAGGAGATGAGTAAAACTCCCCCTTAATGTATGCATATAGGAAATATGAGTGAATCTCATATGCATATTGAAGGGATAAGTGTGGAGAGTTTTAGTCAACCCTTCTTATTCGTGGGGTGATGTAGTGTGAAGGAATAGTCATGAAATGCATAAGACATGACATGGCAAGCACTCAAAAAGAGAAAAATAACAATACATCATGAAGCCATGTAAAAATTACACAAAGCATTAAGTGAGTAAGAAAATAGACATTAAAACTAACAGTCATTACATCTAAGCACATAGAATATTTTTACATGTCCATATGAAATTTAGGAGTTTGGAGACAGAACTGCCTGGCCGGAACTTCCTAGTCAAAGGACTCGGAACTTCCGGCTGACTGACAAGAGCAGCAAAAAAGTTTGTGACCCCTTTCATTCTGTAATCTTCTTCCCCTTTGGCATCAAGGCACCAAAAAGAGAGTAGAAGCAGGGGAAGGAGGGAGTCACTCGCCATCAGACTCATCGCTATGCTCGATGATCTCCATGTCTCCACTCTGGGCGTCAGACTCAGTAGTAGCAGTAACAACAGCAGTAGTAGCAATATCAGCCTGAATCTCCTCATCGGAAAATTCTTGACTTTCCCATGCCTAGAAGCTCCGGCCCAAAGTGCTAGGAACTTCTGGTCGAGACTTGTTGCCTTGAAAGAGTCATTTTAAAAAATAGCTCCTAAATATATTTCTTTAGTAGAATATGACTAAGAGCACTTAGATCACCTCAGGACATCACTTGGAACCCCTCTTAATAGTATGGCTTTTCCTAAACTCAAGAGTGAAGAATTAACTAGTCTAAAATAGGCTCCGAGTTTTCTCGCCGCTTTGAAATTTGTTGTTGGGGAGGGGGGGTCTCCAAGCATCATAGCATACACCTAAGCACCTTGGGACTAAAACACCTGCATTTATTTGCATAAAACGCATTAGTCCCTTAACCGTTTTGTCACTAATCACCAAAACCCACTTAGGGGGCTAGATGCACTTTCAAGATGGATATAGTCAACGGTAGCCAACCTTAACTCTACCATCTTGGCCATGACCGGTTCAAACCCACAAGGTCTGTCTCGAGATCCTTGTCCTCGAGGTAGAGACCAAACATCAAAGAACGACGCTGTTGAGGACGCTCTTAGTCCACATCCCAGCTGGGATTCGGGCCGCAATCCCCTAAATGCATCGCCAAGAAGACAGGACAATCAACCCCTCCTCATCAAGATGATCGCGATCTTCGCAACCATTTGAATGGGCGTGGGCATAAGCGACGAGATCGAAACGATGTCGACCACCATCAATCTCGCGCACCTCGCGGTGGAAACAGAGGGTGGGACGACAACGACAACCGAGGAGATCGCAATAACAATCGAGATCGTCGAGATCGCCAAAGTCAACAGGGCGAGAACGATCAAGGTCGACGACAACATGATGACAACCGATGACTAAACTCGTGATCTCCAAATTCTAGAAGGGACCAAGGACAAGGCCATAGGTTGAGGGGCCACACCCTCAACTAAGGTGATCCTTCGTCGTCATCATCATCCGCTGGAGGCGGTTCTCGTAGGCCACGAGGACGTCATCCACTCTTTATACCGGGAGGCGGATGTCAGTCTTTCGCACTTGCTCTATGAGAGGTTCGATGGCCAAACAAGTTTCGTCCTGCAGCGTTAGAAAAGTATGATGGTAGCATTGATCCAGAGGAGTTCCTGCATGTCTACTCAACAGTTCTCTACACGGCTCGCATAGACGACAACGCGTTGGCGAACTATTTGCCAGCAGCGTTGAAAGGATCTGCTCGGTCATGGCTGGTACACCTTCCACCTCACTCGATTTCTTCCTGGGAAGATCTATGACAGCAATTCATCGCCAATTTTCAAGGGATGTACAAGTGACATGCGGTCGAGAACGATCTACATGTCCTTAGGCAGAACCCCGAGCGAATCCTTAAGGGACTATATACGATGTTTTAATGAATGCTGGAATATGATCCTTGAGATCACCGATGCTTCTGTCATGAAGCTATTCAAGATCATCGACAGGTTAGTCATCTGAGATCGATACACCATACAAGAACTGGTGACAAAGCGAATCACTTCTACCATGAATTTGTTCGAGATCATCAACAGGTGTGCTCATGCAGATGACGCCCTCAGGAGGGAAGATGGAAAAAACAAGGTGGTCGAGGAAAAGCAATCAAACAACTAGGAGGCACCGGAGTCCACCAAAAAGAAGAAACAAAATCGCGAAAAGGAAGGGAAACACAAGGCGGAGACAGAGGTCCTTGTTGCAGAACAAGCAAACCCACCCCCAAAGCGCCTGACCCCTCAATCTGATGAACTAGTACGACAATGGTGCCCAATCCAAAGACAAGTACACATACTCTTGAGGAGTGCCAGGTCTTCCAGATAGCATTGGCAAAATAGCTGGCCCTTGAAAAAGGAAAGCGAGTTCGTGTGGTCGAGAGGAGCCCTGATGATCTCTCGTCTGACAACGAACTCGTGTTCCTAGATTTCGACCTGCATGTAGCCCATATTTTCGGCGGTTCTACGACGTACACCTCTAAAAAGGAGTATAAAAAGGTAGAACACGAAATTTGCTCCATGTCGCAAGGAGTCGTTGCCAAGATGAAGTGGTCTAACCAGAAGATCGAGTTCTCTGGGGATGATCACCTGACAACAGCAATTGTGCCAGGCCAGTATCCGATAGTACTCGATCCTACCGGAACATCAAAGTGGCACGTGTCCTCATCGACGGTGGTAGCTCCATCAACCTCCTCTTCGCCAGCACATTCGATGCAATGGGTATCCCTAGAAGCGAGCTTGTCGCTTCTGACCAGCCCTTCCACGGGATCACTCCAGAATCATCGTCCAAACCACTAGGGAAGATCACTCTAGCCATGACGTTCGGCCAGGCTAACAACTTTCGTACAAAGCAGATCACTTTTGACGTAGCCAAGTTTGACATGGCTTACAATGCTATCCTCGGAAGGACTGCTCTGGCAAAATTCATGGCAACATACCAGATTCTAAAGATGCCAGGCCCAAAAGGGGCAACCATAATCCCCGAGAACACGAAAGTAGCGGTACAGTGCGACAAGAGGAGCCTTGACATGGTCGAGCATACTCCCATGCCACCCGCCTCCTCAAAACCCCCTCAGAAAGTGAGCAAACCCAACAAGGCACCCAAGCCCGACAGCGCAATCAAGATCATCCCGTTGGCCAGTAGCAACCCCGACAAGACAGTCAAGATCGGGGTAATGCTCGACAACAAATAGGAACTTGAGCTCATCACCTTCCTCCGCGATAATGCAGACGTGTTTGCTTGGCAACCGTCCAGCATGCCTAGAGTCCCTAGGGAGGTGATCGAGCATAAATTGATGGTGCTTCCCGATACCAAGCCAGTCAAACAAAAATTATGGCGGTTCGCACAAGACAGAAAAGAAGCTATTCGAGAAGAGCTAGACAAACTTCTCAAGGCAGGCTTCATCAGAGAGGTTATCCATCCAGAGTGACTCGCTAACCCAGTAATGGTGCGCAAGGCCAACGGCAAGTGGAAGATTTGTGTAGACTTCATCGATCTCAACAAGGCATGCCCAAAGGACAACTTCCCTCTTCCTCGCATTGACCAACTGGTGGATTCAACTGCTGGTTGTGAGTTGTTGAGTTTTCTCAACGCTTACTCTGGCTACCACCAGATCAGCATGGCCAAAGAGGACGAGGAGAAGATCATGTTCATCATGCCCTTTGGTGTTTTCCGCTATACCAAGATGCCCTTTGGATTAATCAATGCAGACAACACATACCAATGAGAAATCCAGAGGGCTTTCGACGACCAGATCGGCAAGAACATGGAGGCATACGTCGACGATGTCGTGGACAAGACAAAGACAAAGGACAAGCTGATCGATGACTTGAGGGAAACATTCAACAATCTCCGGTGACATCGGCTCAAACTAAACCCGGAGAAGTGTATGTTTGGAGTACCGTCAGAGAAGTTGCTAGGATTTTTTGTCTCCAGACGTGGAATTGAAGCAAACCCCAAGAAGATCAAGGCCATCGAGAACATGAAGTCGCCGACAAAACTCAAGGAAGTACAGAAGCTTACAAGATGTATGGCAGCTTTAAGCTGGTTCGTGGTCAGGATGGGAGAACGAGGACAACCTTTCTTCGCTTTACTCAAAAAGCAAGATAGATTCGAGTGAACACAGGATGCCGAGAACACATTTATCATGCTCAAACGGTACTTGTCCAACCCTCCTGTACTCGCTGCCCCACAACCAATGGAAGAACTATTTCTATATATTGCTACCATGCCTTATTCTATTAGCACTGTGATTATCATTGAATGGGACAAAGTACAACATCCCGTGTACTACGTCAGCGAGGCCCTCCACGACACTTAAACTCAATATCCTCAAATCCAAAAATTGCTCTACGCCGTAGTCATGACATCACGAAATCTGCGCCATTACTTCCAGGCCCACTAAGTCATGGTCATCTCTTCCTTCCCTCTCGGTGAAGTGGTAAGTAACAAAGATGTCATCGGACGCTTTGCTAAATGGGTCGTCGAACTCAGCCAATTCAATGTCAACTTCGTCCCACGTACAACCATTAAGTCACAGGTTCTCGCTGACTTCGTTGTCTATTGGACTGTTCCTGAGAACACCCCAACCGGTCAGACAAATGACGAGATATGGACAATGGCCTTCGACGGGGAATTCAACAGCCAGGGAGTAGGGGCAGAATTCATTCTGGCATCTCCAGCTGGAGATCAGTTCAGACATGCACTACACCTCAACTTCAAAGCTACAAACAACACCGTAGAGTACGAGGGACAACTCGCCGGGTTACGAGCAGTTGCAGCACTTGGAGTAAAGCGATTAATTGTCAAAGGGAACTCAGAGTTAGTTGACAACCAAGTGCACAAAGACTACAAATGCTCAAACCCGGAATTAACCAAGTACCTCGACGAAGTCAGGAAGCAGGAGTGAAAGTTTGACGGCTTGGAAGTACGTCATGTCTATCGCAAAGACAACACCGACGCTGACAACCTAGCACGGCAAGCGTCCAGAAGAGAACCTGTTGAACTAGGGACATTTCTGGACATCCTGACAAAACCCTAAGTTAAAACCACGGACGATGAAGGTACGTTAGCCAACACTGAGAACAGCTCAGGGGCTACTGTAGAGGTCACTCACATCGTCGTCGACATCGAGACCACGAAAAACTGGCGTACTCTGCTCATCAATTTCTTGGATGCCGACAAGCTTCCAGACGAAGACACCGCTGTAGAAAAACTTTCTTGCCAGGCAAAAGCTTATTGTATGATCAGCAACGACCTATACAAAAAAAACCGAATGGAGTTCTGCTCAAGTGTGCCTCTCCCGAGGACGGCAAAGATCTACTACTCGACATCCTTGAAGGAATATGCGGTTCTCACGCCAATGGGCGAACTCTGGTCAGGAAAGCCTTTCGACAAGGATTTTTCTGGCCGACAGCCCTTCAAGACGCTTGTGACTTGGTAAAACGGTGTGAAGCCTGTCAATTTCACAGCAAACACACCAAGATGTCGGCCCAAGCGCTCCAAACTATCCCTCTCACTTGGCCGTTCTTGTGCTGGGGGCTTGACATCCTCAGACCGTTTCCTTGAGGATAAGGTAACTACAAGTTCTTGTTCTTGGCTATCAACAAATCCACCAAGTGGATTGAGGCATAGCCAACAAGAGAAATCAAAGCCGAACACGCCATCAAGTTTATGAAAGGGATATTTTGCATACACAGACTACTACCACATCAGATCCTGATAGACAACGACTCCCAGTTCACTACCGGTGCCTCTCAGGACTACTGCATCGAATTCGGAGTAAAAATCTGCTTCGCATTAGTCTCCCATCCTTAGAGTAACGGGCAGGTCAAGCAGGCAAACTGTATTGTGCTCTAGGGGATCAAAACACGTGTGTACGATAGGCTCTTGGCTTATGACACACGCTGAATTGATGAACTCCCTTCTGTCTTGTGGGCCATCCGCACTACCCCAACAACCTCCACAAAAGAGACTTCTTTCTTTCTTGTGTATGGTTCTGAGGCCATGCTTCCTTCGGAGCTGCGACATTGGTCTACACGAGTCGATCAGTATTCAAATAAGGACCAGGAAGTGTAGTGAGCAGATGACGTCAACCTTCTAGAGGAACATCGAGAACGTGTTGCCGTTTGAGCAGCCATGTACCAACAGGCCCTACGTTGCTATCACGAAAAGCATGTTCATGCCCGTACACTCACCACTGGCGATTATGTCCTCCGACGAGTTCAAAATCAAGTAGGGTGAAACAAGCTCTCACCTAAGTGGCAGGTACCGTACACGGTAGTCAAAGTCTTAAGGCCAGACGCGTTCAAGATCGCAGATGTTGAAGGCCACGAGTTGGCAAACTCTTGGAACATTGACCAACTACGTAAATTTTATATATAAAATCGATGTACCAAAGTCTGTAAGTTCAATTTAATAATATACGGTATTCCAAATTCCTTTATTACAAAGTGTTTACCCAGTGAACCCCTTTTCTTATATCGCCTCATCTCGAAGTTGATCCTAGCTAGTCTGGCAAGCTTCGGGGTCCCATGGATCTCGGCTTGGGATGCCTAGCACTGTGAAAGTTTGTTAGGCCATGTAGGGTCAAAAAAGACCATGTTAGATCTGGTCATGTTAGAGTACCCACTTGAGCGTATTAACCAAACCGTGTAATCAGAAATTGGTTTTTCCGACTTCACGGCTAGGGGCTTGGACTTGCAGCTTCAGCTTGGTTTGTTATAAGATTTAAGCTGTCTTCATGGAGAACGACTTTTTCACGAAAACAACTAGGGGCTAGGGAGAGTACCGTACTCTGTCAGCTGAGGGCAGCCCTTGTGAGAGTATTTGTACACTATGTTCCTTTTAGATACTTATACAATAGATTTCAATTATTACTTAAGTTCTAATATATATATATATATAATATTAACATGTACATTAAGTGTTCCCTAGCTACATAAACTACCAGGACGGTCACTGCCAGTTCATTGTGGAGAAGACGCTCTCGGTCAGTGGAGTGAAGGATTGCGTGAGGCGGTCGATCTCGTTAGCCTTCAAGCGAGAACGCGATCACCAGCATACCGGCTAGCGCGACAACATTCCTACTTCAAGCTGTCGTCGATCCGCTTCCCGATCCCTGCAAGGTGATCACACGTACTCCGCATCCATGAGAGATGACCACTTATGGACCTCTCGGGAGGAGGATAGACCACCCGCAGCTCTTCGCAAAGATGTTGCAACACAAGACAGTAACCCTCGAGATAGGTGTCGACCCAGACTTTCCTACCTCGAAGGGCTTCTACGGCTTGATCTTTGTGGACAGCGTTGGTCATCTTCTCGAGTTCCGCCTTCTCGAACCTCGACTTCCAGTACTTGACGCGGCATTCCCTCTCCTCCAAATCGTACTCGAGGCCTACGCATGACATTTGATCTCGATTAGCTTTCCCCACGGATATGGGAGAAAGGACTATAAAGGTTAAGTCTCGTATCTTGATTTTGCTTGAGGAGAGAGTTAAGTTGGAGTCCCTGTGGATACAGCGCGCTATCAGCATTGACAGCGACCAAGGCTTGGTTGTCACCACTCGGGATCGAGGAAGCCCGAGGAGAAGGAGACGCAACATTAAAATTGCGAGGGCATCCTCCTTGCAGGATGACCTCATCTTCGATACATCTAAAGATCGACATAATCACACCAAAAAACTTGGGGATAACAAAGAAGGGCATCGTTCTTGGAGGACAACAAGCCTAACAAATTGTTCTTAAAAAAATACAACAGGAGTAGCAATTACTGTTCAGAAAAGGGAATAACTCTCTCTCCCAAATCGACGAGCTCTGACATAACGTCCTCGCCGGTCGCGTCAGCCCTACCTTTCTCCAGTGCATCCTCCAGGTTGACCTCAGGGTGCGTGAGCTTTAGGCACATGAGGACGTGACACGCGCCGGTCTGGAGGCCGGTGCACATCTCCTCGGTGACTTGTTCAGCGTGCCTCATGGACGTGCCCTCCAGCCTCCCGATGAGAGAACCTAGAGATCCCAAGACAGTTGTCTCATCGGGGAACTCGGGGCCCTTCTCATGCACGCCCAAACTACGGGCCACCATATCAAGCTGCCCGTAGTTGTCCTTGAGGCCCTATCGGAGCGGCGCCAGGTTCTCTTGGGTCTCCTCAAGCCGTTTCTCTCAGCCTTGACGTTGTCTCTCATGGCCAGTGACCAGGCCCTTGAACTTCTTCAAGTCCCTCTGTGCTTCAGCCAGTTCAGTCTCCAGCTCGGTGACGCGTTTGTTTGAAGTCGAGGCTGTCGTCCGGAGTTGCTCGACTTTGGCGAGAACGTCACGCGTGCCAGATTGCAGTAGGCGGCTGGCTTCCACCAGCCTATCGCTCGCGAAAAGCGGTATGACGACGGGGGAGGCGCTGGACGGAGATAGAGGAGGAGTGGATGCGGTGACGGCGAGTGCGGAAGGCATGGAGCTCATGTTCTTGTGACCAGTGCTTTGAGCCGAGGTCGCGGGGGAAAGGCTACAACGAAGGGGAACATGCGTTTAGAAGACATTGCGAGAACACCAAATACAAAATTGATAAAGATGGTCACTTACTTGGTCTTATGCCACTTTAGGATCGTCTTCCCCAGTGAAGAAGATTTCGTGCCGAAAGTGGTCTGCAAGATATGTAAGTCAAGGCCAAATATCCTCCTCAGGCTGGTTTATGGACCATAGGGAGTGTTACTAACCTCAAATCCGCTTGTCTGTACAAGCGTTCCTTCTCCGAATGACTTGGTTAGAGTGGTCCAACTCCTCTAGAGGGTTTGGTTCCACTGCCACTTGGAGCGTTCTCAGTAGTGGCTTACTCCAAGATCGCCTTCTCCTTCAGAGAAGCTGCGACCTGATGGTCGACAAGTGGGTCGATAACGTCCGTCAGCGACAGGACCTGCAAAGTTTAGATTTCTACTCTTTCGGACAACAATAGCTGAAAGAGAAAACAATAATTAAGGTTACTTACATTGATGGCGGTGTCCTTGTCCAAGGATGAGAGGTCGCAAAGCGGGGCAAGGAGGTTGTCCGGGTCCGATGGAGCATCGATCACTAGATGACCAACTCGGTTGGCCACAGCTCCATCATCAAATTCTGCAAACAAAACATCAATGTTATGCTTTGTCAATCGGTCGTGATCGGATTGAGCTCAGGAGGGTTATTGTAGCCCCAGACTCACTGCTCGACGGAGAACCAGTTGATGTAGTGAGGCAAAGGAAAAAAGAAAATATCATAAAAAGAAAAAAATTAATGATGACTTAGCTTGTTGGTATTTTCACCGGTGACGACGAAGATGGCCGATGTAGGGACAAGGTCGTCCATCAATGACGACGAAGACACCAACCGTAAAAACAGCTAAGGCTACCAAAGGTGGAGGTGAAGGTGCCCAACAACGTAGAGAAGACGTATGGCCATAAAAGCGAAAACACCAATCGGCAACAGAATCCACCAACCGTGGAGGCGAAGAAATCGGTCAGCGGCGGCGGAGGCGATTGACGATGAAGACAGTGTCGCCATCAACAACGGCAGCAGAGTCCACCAACCGTGGAGGCAAAGAAACCGGTCGGCGACGGCGGAGGCGACCGACGATAAAGACGATGTCGCCATCAATAACAGCGCGGAGTACACCAACTGTGGAGGCAAAAAAACCAGTCGAAGGCGGCGGAGGTGATCGACAATGAAGACAGTGTCGCCATCAACAATGGCAGCGGAGTCCGTCAACCGGGAAGGCGAATAAACCAATCGGCGGTGACGAGGGCAGCCGCCGGTGATGCTGATGTTGCCCATCAACAACGGCAGCAGAGTCCACCAACCGTGGAGGCAAAGAAACCGGTCGGCGACAGCGGAGGCGACCGACGATAAAGACGATGTTGCCATCAATAACAGCGCGGAATACACCAACTGTGGAGGCAAAAAAACTAGTCGACGGCGGCGGAGGCGATCGACAATGAAGACAGTGTCACCATCAACAATGGCAGCGGAGTCCGCCAACCGTGGAGGCGAATAAACCAATCGACGGTGACGAGGGCAGCCGCCGATGATGCTGATGTTGCCCATCAACAACAACAGAATTCACCAACTGTGGCGGCAAAGAAACCACTCGGTGACAACGAAGGCAGCTGACAGTGAAGACGATGTCACCATCAACAACGGCGGTGGAGTTCACCAACCGTGGAGGCAAAGAAACCGGTCAGCGGCTGCGGAGGCCACCGACGATGAAGATGATGTCGCCATCAACAACGACGGCGGAGTACACCAACCGTGGAGGCGAAAAAACCAGTCGACGGCGACGAAGGTGACTGACGATGAAGATGGTGTCGTCATTAACAACAGCGGCATAATAGATCAACCGTGAAGGCGAAGGTATATTTTCCATGCAGCGACATTGAGATAGGATAGTGTTGGAGGAAGAGGATGAGAGTTACTCACTTACATGTGGGCTCCATGTTTATTTTTTAATTTCTTTGTTAAGAGGAGACGATACCTTAGCCAAAATCACTTTCAAAACAGTTGAGATTGTTGTTCTTCATTGGTTTTAATATTTGGGAGAGATAATATACCCAATTTTATGGCTTGAGACATACGAATCAGATTCTCGAGGGAGTTAAAATGGACCGTTTCCAAGAGAAGTTATACATTGCAGGTGGTCGGTTTTACAAACAACCATCATGAGCAATACGAAATACTATCGCACAAGTGTATTTTAACCTAGAATATATGAAGTACTCCCTAGGCTTATATTGTACTATCTTGTTAATGGCAAAACAGAAAATCTCACTCGAGAAGGAATAATTAGTATTAGTAGCTTCTTTGCACTTAGCTATTGGTTTGTCGTAAAAGACATATAAAATTGTGAAGTGTAAATGATCTACCAAATAGTAGTTTAGGTTATCCTGATTTCGCATACTAGAAAAGCAAAAGTGCAACTGCTACGATGCTGAAATAATGATTAAGATTGCAATAATTCATTAAACAAACAATCCGTGCCGAGAAGGATGGGGAACTGAAATGTGCAGAAGCACGGATGAACTCATGCATAATGAGATCTTCATCAACCAATCGCCCAAATTATGTCTTCAGCAAGTACAGCTTCACTTGCTCCCTGTCCAAATTATCATACAAACTCATCAATCGCGTCAGGGATCCGCGATCTCCATTTGGTAACCGCGGCTTGTGATTGATTTATCGATACACAATTAGAAAAAGGTAAGCTAATAACTTCAAATAAATACTAAAACTCAGAAAGTGCAAGCGGAGGCGAAAGAGGCTGGTTTTGAGGATTTTCGGGATCGCGGCAAAGAGGCAAACCCTACATCTCGAAATTAGGGCCGCGTCACTTATGAAGCTTAGATCGGAATAATTCATGGGGAACCGGTTTCGGATTTGCAGTTTGAGGCCAAAAATGGACACTGAACTGGTTAAGAAACAGTTAATAACTAGATTTCTGATTTTTCCTTTCAAGGGAAAACTGGCGAACCGACCGTGCACATTGCCCTCACTGGCGCCGGCGGCGAAGGAGGTTACGTGGTCTTCACGACGAGGCGAACCAGCTGCGGGGGTCGCCGGCGGCAGAACAGGGCAAGGCGGCGAAGGGGTAGCGCCGCTCGGTGATCTGTCGACGAAACGGCAGCTGAAGAATGGGTCAGGGAAAGAGGCTCTGGGAGCACGGTGGTCACCTCGATTTCGGAGGATGGATCACGATGGCGTCGAATCTGGCGGTTTTTTGTTCCGAGGGGTGGATTTAGGGTACCGTGTCGATCCTCACCGGCGGCGGTGATGGCGCTCGGGGTGGCCGAGCTGATGTCTTCCTTGGCCTGGGCCTGGGCCTGGGCCAGGAGGAGGGGAAAGACGGGCTGGCCCGGCAACGAGAAGGGGAAAGATGAGCCGGGCCCTGAGGACGACCCACATTTGTCCGCTAGGGTTTTGGATGGATGAATTGAACTTTCCAGGGGTAAAGAAGAAAAAAATGGTTTTGGATCGGAGGAAGAGAAGAGAAAAGAAAAGGTGACGAACCCTTGTGGTAGAAAAACTCGGCGCTAATTTTTGGAACCCACAACAGAAACAGCAAGTTCTTAAAATTTGGTAAATTTCAGGGCTGTTACATGTAGTATATTCTAAGCGACAGTGTCAAAGGATCAAAACTGTCTCAAAGCTTTTTGAACCGTCAGCCTTCTTTCCTTCGACAGTGTCAAGGTTATTATCCTAATATGCCAAGTACATCGGCTAATGCAAGAAGAGGTCTGATTCACCAAACTGATAACAAGCATACATGGAGTGGCGTGAACCATTTTTATTCCAAATTTCCAACAGTACATATGGTTCAGTAGTACATATGCTCCAACCAGATAATAACAACAATTAACCATGAACATTCTTTACATGCGTCAAATCACAACAGAAAAAAATATTTAAAAGATTCTATTTCCAATCAAGCATGTCTAAGAGCCAAAGAATTTCAGTCTCTGACCTTGCCGCATCACAAAAATCTAGCTCAATACCAAATACTTCGATGACGTTTGTTCCTTTGTACAGGAAAAGCAAAGACATCCATGCTCGGATGTCTGATATGAAAGGGTATCTCGGTGAAAACCGGAGATATTCATATGCCAATGCCCGTGCTGCATTGCTGTCGATGTAATCAAACGTCGACTTATTAATGACACAAGCCATCTTCTTTGTATCCTTTCGGTGGGCAAGAACAGACACGGTGATGGATGGGCCCATAGTTATTTCCAGCTTGGGTTCGACCTCCATCATCAGAATGCAGTCAGGGGCAGTCAAATGTGCTACTACAAGTACATCTGGAATGCCACAAGGTGTATTCTGCAGACCTGCTCGAAGGATGCAGCCTGAAACAGCTTGAGAGAAGATGAGTGACCCGTCAAGCCACATGTCAATGTAAAACACAAGATCCTCGAACGTGAGCTTTGGAACAGGAAGGTGCTGTGACTTCCGTGGTTTGGAGAAGGTTAAATAGAGTTTTTGGTAGTTTGCATCAGAAGGAGGTTGCTTGCAAATGGAAGGCCACTTCCGCGAACATATGCATTTCCAGAAGTAGTCATCCTTTGCAATTTCTCGCCATTGCCGACATACAAGCATGCAAAAGACTAGGTCTTTACCATCCAGTAGAGGAAAAACTGCTTTAAGAACTTCATCGGGCAATCCATTCTCCATTCTTACACACTAAATTTCAGGAAATCAAATGGCCTCCAGCCTGCAGTCTTCTAAACAGCCAAAGACTGAACCAGCTGTGCCTATCAAATATTGGAAGATGATTAAAATAATAATTCATAAGCGGCGGAATAAAGTTGAAAAACTGCTCACAAATTCTGTTTGTAAATTAAATTGTATAGAATGGAAGAATATGGAATAAAAATGTGAAAGACCATACATAACAAGAAATGATTATTGCTAAATATGAAAGGTCAATCCAAAATATCTTCCACTTCAGCATCAATACTTATCTAGGACCACAATGAGGCCACAGGTCAACAACAAATCGACAATAGCAAGATGGAAGACAAGAGAGCAGTTGATAGAAAGGGCAGACTTATACCAAGCTAAACAAAATAATGTTGAAAATATGTAAATATGGCAACAGAAGCTGGGCAAAGCCAGACCCATCAGGTCATCACCACAACTAGATGATATGAGCAGACTGATTTAGACATAGTACCATATTAAAGATTTACTACAATGTGGTAGCTTAAAGGGTAGAACTTCAACATCATGGAAAAAGATGGTCCTAGTTTATGCTGTTGAGCAATCATTACCAGAGAGAAGCATTCAGTCGTATCCTTATATTTCAGAGGAGTTCAACCTCACCCAAAAAAAAATCTCTTTTTTTACCAGGTGTAGTTAATATAGGAGTATTACTTAGCACAAGAACAAATTTGATGAAACGCAAACACCCAATTATTCATTGTATCATGTCCCTGCTAAACATTTGTGAGAATATCACTCGTTCATTTATCATCAATATCCATTCAACAATTGCAATGATTTCATTTCACTTAACATCAATATGAAAAAAGATCAGGGAAAGTACAACAATCATATCATCCTCTCTTGATTTTTACAACTAAAAAGAAAACTTAATTTTGCCGATCTCGTGAAATTGTACATACATGTAAGAACATAAAGTACCCAAAACACCAAGTGAAATGAGGGTTCAAATGAACCGATCCCTAAATCTTTTTAGTAAAATTGGGGGAAAATGCGGAAGAAACTGGAGGGTTCTTGGTTGGAGGGGGCAAGATAACCATCAATCCCCAATCGCCGGCTCATGAAGTGGAATTGAGGAGGGGATAGCTACGAGACAAGAACGGAATACCTTCAATTCGACTGGAACCGGCAGGACAGGAGGGAGGAGACCACCGACCACCGTCGATCTCCCAAACCTGCTCGCCCCCCGACCGCGCGCGCGGGGCAGGAGAGGGAGCCGTCCTCACCGAGGAGTCTCTGGGCCAGCTTCGCCGTCGCGCGCGCGCGAGGAGGAGGGCAGCCGTGCGTGCGCGGGTGCCTCCGGCTCCGGCTCTGCAGATCAGGAACACGGAGGAGAGAGCGAGAGAGAGAAGAGAGAGAGAGAGGGGGAGAGTAGAGGTGTCCGGACTCCGGAGAAGAGAGAGATGGGAGGAAGGGGTGAGGGGCATTTTGGTCCTCTCCATTTTATTTTTCAGCTTTTTTTGGTATGAAATTAGAACTCCTGAGTACTTGGAAAAAGAGGTATTTCCATCCAAACAGGACAATTAACACTAACAATTCTATTTCTGTCACGTAGTATCAATACAATCTCCAAACTCTAAGTGCAACTTCAGTGTGCGTATAAATCGAACAATGGTCAAAGAGAACCGAACATAGCACACTATGGCGATCGACTGTTACTTCAATTTTAAGGTTGAACTCTGCCGTTAAAAATAATATTTATTGTATATGAGAGGCAAACAGACGTATGGAAATTTGTCTAAAACTCATGCATGGGAGAATGGACGCCGGTGATTGAAGGGAGATTTATTTATGTGGGTCCCATGAATCAACGTTAGCAATGTAGCTATCAAATCTTTGTTTGGTTCGTCTTTCGTGACATGCATAAGTCGAACTAACACTGAGGATAAAGCACCTATTTGATCATAATGTTTTCTAATTGCACATTTAGAAAAAGTGTTAATTGTGGGTGGTCTTAAAACTTGTACAAACGTATCATATAGAAATTTGCGCAAATGTGTCATATAGGTATCTGGACTGTCAAAATTTATTTTCGGGTCTTCGATCTCATTCAAGATGTTATATATGTCCAAATGGGCTTCAACCCGCTCCGTGCACCGACGTGGCATCTCACGGTGATGCCTACTTATCAGTGAGACTCACATGTCAGTCACATGAAAAATAAAATAAAAAAGAGAGAGGACAAAAGTATGTTTTAAATTTTGAAAAAAAACAAAATAAAAAAAGAGAGAGGAGAAATTTTTTTTTTAATTTTTTTCTGTTTGTGGCGACATGTGGGTTCGACTGATATGTTGGTGCCACCATGGCATAAAACATTAGCATATGAAGCGGGTTGAAGCCCGTTTAGACCTATATAATGTCCAGAACAAGTTCAGAGAGCCAAATATACATTCTAAGTGCACCCGCATAAGATTATGGATCATTCATGCTCTTTAAATATTCAAATTTAGTAAATTATAGTTTGGGTCATTTTTTATTGTCAAAGTTTTATTTTAGGTCACCTTTTTAACCAATGTTTTTATTTTGGACTATATTATTTACCTTTATGTCATTTTAGAGTTTAGACCACCCCTAGCTCTCATTTCAAGTATATCAATAACCTCGATTATATCGGCTTTTGCACACCGATGAACTCTCGAAATTATATGTAAACCACACATTTGAGTTATGATGAGTTGGATGTAGATGGATAAGAGAGCTGTGATGGTTCAAGGTGATACAAAAGTAAAATTGTTTAGTCCAAAATAAAAAAATTGATTAAAAGGTAGCCCAAACTTTAGACAATTTTTTTTCATACTTTAGAGATTTATGGTACGAATTATAAGATGCTATTTATTTGAGAACGGATACATACAGCATTTTACTAGTAGTAAATTGGTAATTACAACTTTTTTCTTGGTACATCGGTAATTACTACATTTTTTTCTTGTGACAAAGATATGTAATTACCTCCATAGTAAGACAGAAGATAGTCAATCTGATTTGGAGAAAATATATTCTATGCCACTGGGTTTGTTTTGCCATCGACTGTACCCAAATATGATACTGAATTTATCAATTATTTCTACAATGTATGATTTTGCCAAATACTTTCTGAAAATACTTAAAATACCCTTACAGACATGTACAACCATAAAAAAATTATATGCAAGCAAAACCCCTTATTTCTAGGGATGGAGGAAGTATAATATAAGATTGACACTTGATTTATCTTGTTATAAGTTTCAAAAAACTATAATTCTTTTGAACCTCCTTACACAAATAGATAGAATTAGTACAAACTCCCGAATTAGTACAAATAGATAGAATTCTTTTTGAACCTCCCGAATGACCGTACCGAGGAATTCTACCATACTCCGTGCAGCTATGGTTGTTGATTCTGTGGAGCCCACCCAAAGGTTCATGCCGGGTTGTAGGAAGTGGGTGATACGTTTTTGTATTTCTATGAGAAGAAATACAACACCCACGATTCCCAGTAGTAAGTCGTCAGCATATCGCGCGTAACAAATCCTTATTAATAAGGAATGGCTGTTAAAGGGGGCCAGCTTACGGGCCAGGCCTCTCTCTGACCTGATAACTAGTATCGCCTCCCCGCCCAGCTCTATCGGCAGGCCCCTTCTTTTGCAGTACTTAAGAAGGTCTCTCATGGCCAAATTCTTATTAAAGCCTTCTCTACCATTGAATTCGGCCCTCGGGGTCAACCCAGCGGCTTCTATGAGGAAGGCGGCACAAAGGAGGCTCGAGGGCTTGTTAAGGAAGGCGGCTAGGGCCGCTGAAGGGGGGGAAACGAAAGGCGTTTTTTGGTCTCCCCTTCGCCTGGGGGTGCTTGGGGGGTGTGCCACGACGAAACAAGGGAATGAATGGTTGCTTTGCATTGGATGCTCTTTACTCTCCCCACTATGAGGACTCTGTTGTCTTGGGGAGTGTTGAAGCTTGCTTCTTTTTCATACTTTTCTTGGTCATCAATACGATGACCTATTCTTAATAGAATCGATCTGATTTTCACTACAAGAGGAATTTCGTGCTTCTGCCGACTCCTATCTATCTCCTAATCGAGCTTGTGTAGGTAGATATTGCCTAGTAGGGCCGATAGTAGTACACTGTTTGGGACGGAGTCAGGGCCCTTCTCACCTCCTACAAGTCGCCCGGCGAAAAACTGTTTCTGAGTGGGGTAAAAGAACTTGGAATCGTCAATCTCTTCCTTCAAGATTGAGATGAATCGATGTCGGTCGATGGTGTCAAAACACTTCCTGATGTCGAATTCCAAAAACCAATGAGAGGTTCCCCACTGTTCTTTGATCCATCTGAGGGCCAAGTGGCAGCCTCGACCCGAGCAAAAGTGCGATGTGTCTGGAAACTCGGGATTGTAAATGGATTCGGGTACCATTTTGATCGCCTCTTTCATGATCTTTTCTATGGGTGGAACTACTGTGAGCGGTCTAAACTTCGACCCTTCTTTCTTTCTTCATTTAAAAAAAGGGGAGCAAAGCCTGTTTTTTGCTCCCTCAATTGATAGATCAGGGCCCCTCCTACCGGCCTGAACAAAAGGCTCTTTCAAGAAGTAGTCCCATCACTCTCGGGCCCGGCACCAACCAAGAGGAGGCGGGGCTCTCTCCAATCATTCCGAAGAGTCGAGATCTCGTAAAGGAAAAATTAGCTAGCTCAGCAGGTTTGGACACGGGTGAATCAGTTCAATGAAGAAAGGGAGCCTAAACTTAAGGCTTTTCCAAGCCTTGCCGATAGGCGCCTCATGGCTTGCTCAGTTCACTCGCGGAGTTCTTAGATCAGTAGATCTGGATAGAGTCTCGCTCATAAAGGAAGAGTAGTGCGCTAGTGCGGCTCGCTTCGCTTTTCGACATGGAGCTCACTGCTGTCAAAGCCTGCTTCAAAACTACAGGGCGTGCGTTAGCACTACGGCTTTTCAGCCTCCCTTTGTTGGTTCCGAACTATCACTGATCCCAGAACCTTCAAACCTTTTTCTTTTAATCTCAGGAAGGCTTTCTCGGGGAGAAAGCAGGTTGGGGAACTGCTAAACGACCTAAAAGAAAAAGGAGACTGACTCTGACCTTTCAAAGTCTCGAATGGTAGTTCGAGGGTGTGCTTTTAGGTCTTGATCGAGAGTGCTTCCTTTCGTGCCTTGGTTAGCCGGAACTATAAATGCCAGGACTATGGGGAAGGCTCCCTCAGGCGAGATGGCTAAGCATGTACGACGAATTCTGTCTATTTTAAGATCTGAGAAAGGCACTGATTACAGCTCTGTCCTTGGATGGACCATAGGCCTGATGCTAGGAGAGTGTAGTTCAAGCATTCTATTGTGTGTTCAATTCGTGATACGCAAAGCAATCCCCTGTTTACTAATGATCTAATGACAGTTGATTGAGACTTGCCATTGTCGTCTTTCAAAAGCGAACTCTTATCTGGTTTCACTTGGGTTCTCCTATCGACGAGAAGTGCTCGGTTCGGATAACTTCTGTTTCCGTACCGGGATCTGCAGGAGGGGAATTTGAGGTTCTTGGTCCTCTGTGAAATCAGTCCGCCAACTTGTTCTTTTCTTTCTAGGACGAATAGGAAGATTTTTTAGCCCAGACCTAACACTCTCCTTTGGTTGCTTACTTCATTGAAATAGAAAGCACATCTCTAACTCCTGGCTAACCCCAATCATTCAAAACAACTTATCGGGTTGGGCAACCAACACGTGAAATCGATGTCGGGCCACACTTCCTTCAATTAATTGTTTAGGTTTACCTTGGCAGAGCATTCGATCCATGTGTGGGAATCATTCCCACATCATGTATTTCCCCTAGCCTGTTGGGAATGTAGGTGTCTGAGAATGAAAGCTCGGCAACGGAGCAGACCGGAAGAAGTATGTACCTCATGAAGCAAGCACTACCCAGAGCTAGAACTAACAGATGTCTTATTGGAGGTGATCGAAATTCTTTTAACCTTTCCCATACTTTTGAACCTTCTAAATGAATGTCATTATGTTTTGATAATACACAGTTTTCAATAAGGCTTTGCCCGCAGCATATTAAAAGATATGGAATCCTACGAGGAGATACCATTCCCGAGAATAGCAAACCATAAGCAAGGAATGGAAAATATTGATATAAAATGAAAATGGTGTGTTGGTGTTAGTTTGGGTATCATTATAGGTTTCTATTTTGCTATTGGCGTATATCCAACAGAATAACAACCCTAATAGGAACCCTAGTGCCCTTACTTTTTTCACTAAACAACTCCATCTTCAGGGGTCATAAGGATATTTATGAGCGCTAGCAACAGTCCATGCTTCTCCTCTTGAGATAGAGCTGTCAAGGGTACATTTGTAATAGAAGTAAATAGCTATGTACAATATCAAAATGCAAATACAGCATTCAACTGTTGTAATTAGGTGTGGGTGATGCAATAAGAGTGGGTAGCTGAAGATGGTGATACTCGTTGTGATGCTACGACTGCTGGCATCTAGTGTAGTTGAGGGCTCTTAACTACAGCGCAGGTACAACACCCACTTTAAACTACTTCCTTGTAGATGAGTGAGAAGACTCATCGAGTTACGAAAAAATCCTTGCGATGGAGCAGTGCTGATGGGTCCTCTATGGAGGAACTTCGTTGTGGGGTGGAACGGGTCTTCTTAAGAAGAGTTGCTTTGATGAGACAAGAGTGTACCCATGATGCTAAGGTTGGGGGAGCCCTGTGAAGGCAAGCCATGTGTTTGTAGGGGTTATGAGGAGTGAATGGAAATGAATCATCTTGAACAATACCAGTCTGTAGCACACCCAGCTAAGAGTTGGACCAATACGTTGGAATAGATAGCTCAGTTGCTTACTTTAAAGCTTTAGATAGCTCTGTTTGTTACAAGCAAAGAAGAAAAGATATAGCTTTTGTTTAACACCTGCTACGAAAGGTACGCAGACGACATGGTCTTTGGGGATTCCCTAACTGGGACCCAAGATATATATTGCTGAGAGGTTTGCAACTTAGGATTTCAGTACTGTGTTGCTTGACCCAGTCCATCCAGGATCATGTCCTTCCCATTTGAACTTCTTTCCACTAATCTAATGGTTTCATTCTCCCGGTTATGATACTAGCAAGAGTCCTATTCTTCTCCTCTCGATCCTACCTTGGGTTATGTTTAACAGGGATGGTCAGTGAACTTCTATTGGTTTCAAAGGAGGATAGAGATCCATTGGGGAAGGCTCGAAAGGTTATTCGATATCAAGGTTGACCCTCGACGCACCGCAGCCACTATTTTTACTCCTTTTATGCAATTATGAATGAAACTTTCTCGATTCCAATGCAACTTATCCTTTAGGAGTTGATGTAACAAACTACGCGAGCCCTCCAATGAAGCCAACAGAAATCCTATCCGAATACTAAAAAGAAAAGGCAATTTCATTATGGTGGTATACCAGCCGCCAGTTCTGGAACTTCTAGTTCCAATCGAAGCATATAGATCCATAAATGGATTTGTATGTATAGCCACTTCAGTCGTGCTCCTCGTTTCTCGAATGGAAAAAAAGTATCTTCTTTCTAGGAACATGCTAAACTTGAAATTCTTATGTTCGTGATTCTTCATCCACCGATGCAGAAAATCTTCTACTTTTCCATTCTCAAATGAGGCAGAAAAGTTTATGGGCAATAGGTCGGCACGAAGTGATTCATCATGTTCAAACATGAACCTTTCGCTTGTTGGGGATGGTTTATAAATCATCAAATTCCCACAAATGGAATGAGAAGTGGGTCCATGTAAATGATCGAGACCTTGCAAACAACAACGTTCCTTCCCCATATGGAGTTCGGAAACCAAAGGCAATCATTGAGTGAACTGTATCTTATTCGTATTAGTTGACCTAAGCCACACCATTATTGTAGGGGTGGGGCTTAGCCTCCAAACCATACGTGGGACGAGTTTCTGCCTCATATAGCTCAGGCCAAAGACCGGGGAAACTGAGGAGAGATGGGGAAACCCAACTGCTGCCGGTCGGGACGGACAGGAAAGGGGTGGGGATAAGCTTGTGAAGAAGCAAGCTTATTGCCCCAAAAAACAAACCGACCCAGCAAGAAAACGTATGCGCTTTAGCAACAAAGCGCTCATCCCTTGCTTGTTGCTTCGCGTTCTTTCTATTCCATCCCATTCCATTCTGGGATAGGCGGCTAATATAATATGTGCGGTAGTCGTCGTCTGACCAATCGGCTCGGACACCAGACAGCTTGTGCCCGCCCATTCTGTCTCGCCCTAAATGGAATGGCTCTCTTATCTTAGTTACGTTGTGCCTCGACCCGAGTCCCCACATCCGCTTTTATCCATCCACAACCCGGCCAACACAACATTAGGGCCGTCCCCCCCATTCTATGCTGACCCGGGCCGGGGCTCGCTTTTTGGGAAGCCCGTTCCCACCGCGCTCACGGCCCGGCTGGCCTACCAGTGGTAGTGGAAATTCTCCCATTCCTTGGTCAAAAAAGGGTTGGTTGGATGTGGGATCTACTCCACGAGGAGCGGTACGGACATAGATGATATCATCACGACCTCTCTTTGCGTACCGCTAGGGATGCTTAACGCCACTTCGCCAACTGGCATTACCTGCGCTTTCGTGTCTCTCAATGTGGTCAACATTGGGTGTTTCCAAGCAGCGAGGCTTACACCCATCCGCATTAATTCATCCAAAGTTCCTTACCCTTATGCACGAATTTTGGAATAAGCCATCTTCCTATCAAGGTTAAGGAGTCAACTGAGCATCTCAGCGGCGGGATTGAATACCCGGATCGAATCAGAGTTCACGCCGCCCGCCCTAAACAAATAGAATAGGAGGCATGGGCCACAGGTCGCACATAAGCCATCAGGTCGCACGACAGAAGAACACCCAACATAAAGATGCACACTCCTCCATGTGAAATAGAAAGATTCATATTCACTTTTTTGTAGTAGTCGTGACCAACAGCCATCAGCAGTCAGCTCGTTGGTAAGGCGAGAGCTTCAAGCCCGATTTCAGGTGGCCCCAAACAAGAACCACTCAACGAGGGGGGAGCGGGGAAAGCTACAGGCCCAAAACCTTCGACCCTTCTTTCTATATGGGGGTGCCCGGGGCACCTCATCTTGTCATTTTGTTGCTCATTCCCCTTAGGCCGAAGTGTTTGGCCTTTACTTCGGAGCGCCTGCTCACGCTTCGCTGACCTATCGCGTGGTAAAGAGAAGAGAGTACGAAAGAATTGTAAACAGAGCAGACCGCAGAAAGATTCTAAATATGACAAGTCCCCCATGGATTCGATAATAAGGAAATAAAGAATGGGAACGAAACGAAATAAAGCATTTCTAGCGGATGAACTTCTCCCTATTTTGTCTGGTAATAGAATAGGGCGGCTTGCTTTGACCAACACTCCACTTTTTGCTCTGTCCATGGAGCGTATGAATTTCCTTGAATGTAGATAGACCAAAAAAGGGAATAAAGAGATAGGAATATGAATTATAGTACCATTGGAAGAAGAGGCACCAGTGGGAACATCTCTATTGACGAACCATTTCAATAGTACGGGTGCTGCCATGCCACGGGGCACGACCATGGAAGTAATGAAAAAAAACAAGTTCTGTAGTTGGACCATCTGCTCTATCCATTCGATTTGAGCTTCTCCAGAGAAGATGAGACGCTAAAAATGAAAGTGTTCGCAACGCATACCGAAAAAGGGTACCTATGTTGCCGACCATTAATGACTAGTTTGAAGACCAGGAGCAGGGGCATGTGCCAAGAAAGATTTGTTACTTTCCTTATGGTTTTCGAACGTTTTCAATAAAACCTTCTCATAGAAGTATTTTCACAAAGTTTTCTGTAATATAATATTAATAGATGCTATTCGAACCCTTCCTTTTATTAAGATTAGAATTCTTATTCTTATTATTATATAATTATTATTTTATTTTCATGTATATGCGTCAGACATAATCTATTAATTGATCTATATTCTGATACCCTACTATATCATAGTCTCTACTACAAGTATTTATAATACCTCAGGAGCTCATGAGACTCTTTTTGTGAAATTCATAAGTCTCAATTCCCCAAAAACCTGAGTTCCTTTTGGATTTCCTTCTTGATCAATGACAACCGTCATCATATCATATTATCATGTCATTGTCATGTTTGAGTTCTTTACATGTACGTACAATTACAGCTCGTCTTACTTCTGTCTGATCTTTCTAGAGGCATTTTGGGCACTGCTTCTTTGTTTACAACAACAATAACGTCACCAATATGAGCATATCAGTGATTACCAGCTCCTAAGATTCGAATACATATCAATTCGATAGCCCCGCTCCGTTGTTATCCGCTACATTCTAAAGGGTCTGAGTGAGATGGATCTTGGAAGTCTAGTTTTTGATTGGATAGTGATCTCGGGCACAAGTGGTTGATCTTCGCGGGACATGAATGGCCATGGAAAGGAGTATTGATGTCAATATGTTCGATCGAGAAGATTGGACGATGAAAGATGGATCCTTTGTGGTTTGAATAATAGGATGTGGTCTCGATATTGGGCTATGGGCTGATTGCTTTCTGTATGAGCCTCTTGTGATTGGGCTCTCGTGGGCGGATTACTCGATGTGTACTCATCTTCCAACAAAGAGGAGAGGATAGGGCTATTGCTGGTCCACGCATGAGAGCTCCTCAGTGTCTTTCCGAAAATTACTTCGACTCGGTGAAACCAGAGGAGATTCAGAGGCCCAGTTGAGAACAGCAAGCATACAACCAATCGGTGTATGGAAGTTCGATGAAGCTATATCAAAACAGAAGATTGAGAGGCACAATCAGGTTCTGGCTGACACCCGCTATTGGAAGAAAGAAGGAAGTCTATGAAGCGTCCATTCTAAGTAAGTTCAGGTCCAATTTGGTTATCCCATTTTTCTAGCAACCGCTTTGAAATTATCACTCTTGTGTTTTGAGCTCTTTCCAAAAACAAAACCGCCCATTGCCGATACAGCTACCCAGCTACACTGAAAGAGGGAAGCGAATAGCCTGAAGATTCTTTCCTTTGTTGTCTCACTATCAGAGCTTGCGAGAGAAACAAAAAATACTCTCTTCGGCGACTTAGACTTACTCATTTTGGTGATGTCTGGCACATGCGCTGGAAGGGATGAATTGTCTGAATGTCGTTCACTCTGTGAGATAATGGATCTAACGTTAGGGCTTTGTTACTTCATCTCTCTTGCCGGCAACACCGAACTACTTGAACCCAAGAGCTAAATTGGATGGTAACTAGATTCATTCCGTAGCATGGGATTCTGTAAGAGCATTTCTAAATAATAGCTAGGCATCAGTTTGAGTTCGAGATTGAAAAGTCCTCTCAAGTTGACTATTTATGGAAAAATGGGTCCTGCCAAACTGTTGTGACTGGCATCAAAATCGAAAGGCTTGTTAGATTACCAATACTATGTTAGCATTATCAAGACTGCAATCTATCACAATTTTTAGATGCTCTATAATTATAGATACCAAGAAAACATGATTATCAATAAATTGAGGACTTGGTCCAGAAGTGAGAAAATAGGTGTGAAATTCCAAGCTAGGGTTAGCAAGGAATTGTTTGGGCTGACTGAGGATATAGAGCTGATGGAGCTACCTTTGCAAGGGCGCAAATTCACTTGGAACAATGCTGTGTCAGCTGCTAAGTTAGACAGGGGGATTAAATGTTGTATACCCATGCTGTGGTGACTGCCCTTCCTAGATATGGTTCAGACCATGTTCCTTTGCTGCTGGAGTGTGAGACTGAACTGTTCAAAGGGTTTTCAAGTTTGAAAGATCATGGTTTCAACAAGATTATTCAGAGGATGGAGTTTTAGTGGCATGCACAGTTGTTAAAAGGAGAATTGAGGAAGCCTTTGGAGTACATTTACAACAGATGATAAAGTGTTTTAGGGGGTGGAGTGCAAATGTGAATGGAGAGATTAGGAGAACAAAGGAAGAATTGTTGACCAGTCTGGATAAGTTGGAGCTTTTGCAGGAAAGAGAGGGAATTGGAGCAAGAGGAGTGGGAGTGCGTTGATTACTGATTTCACTGGGGTTCCCCTACCGTCCAGAGAGAGTTGTCGCCAGGTCCTCGAAAAAAGAATCCACCATAAAAGAGATGGAGATTGACCAGATTCCACCATTCTTTTATTTGTAGGAAAACTCTAGAACATCTATAGAAGCGAACCTTGGCATGTATGTTATCTTTGACCTTAACGGCCTTCTTCATAGGAAAGAGCATTTCTCCACCAGCATTGCATTGGCTTCATTCTTACCTATGACATTACCAATAGCTGATTCGATAGCAAGAGGAAAGAGAACAACATATTCTTTTTAAGAGCCCAAAGGGACCGGAACAGTCTAGTCTCTAGCTGCCTAAGAGCACTCCCTATTTGCCCAATCCAAAGTAAACCTATTGCCCAAGACCATCCCTCAATCCATACTGTCCTAATTCTGCTTTAGGACAAAGGAAAGGGGAAGACTTCCTCTACTAAAGGAGGAAAGGAGAGATTTTCATTAAACCAAAAGCCAACCAAAGAACTGGAACCGATACAGTCGACTGGTCCATAGAATAGAGATAAAAGCATTACCATAGGCTCATTCATCGAAAATCATAGAGACTATTAAATAAAGGATAGAGTAATTCCTTTTTTTCAAATAGGAAAGTGGAGGGTTCAAAAACGTTGGTTTCTTGTAGCAAACTTTTATGTGCTTGTACCTGTCAATGTATTGGTATCCCGTGTCCATGAGGGCACTTAACAAACTAAGTTTGAATAGATTACTTAGAAATAACCGTAGAAGAAAAAGAAAGGAGGTTGCTACAATTGTGGCAAACCTGGGGCACCCATGTCGTTCATTTACCAACGGACTCTATTTTGCATATTTCATTCTCACATTGCGAAATCCCTCCTGATCTTTCGTTCAGTGGAATTGCGTGGAGCAAGGCTACCTCACTCCCATTAGGAAAACCTATGGCACTAAAAAGTCCGAAGAGTGAGAGCGAATGGAAGACTTTGAATGAGCTGAGAGAGTTGTGTAGCCGCTGGGGGTACTATTTGGGGACAACTTGCATGAAGAAGAAAGATGATATGGTGACAACAGTGCTAGAAGTACAACCGCCAGAATTGCGTGTCACAAGAAGTGCAACTGACAAGAACACAAAAGAGGCGAAAGGAAAGCTCTGCTTCCCTTGTTATGCCAGAAGCAAAACCAGTGAATACCTGGTTCGGTACTCCTACTTCCAGAAAAGGGAGATCAAAAAGATAGTGGATGAATTGTTGCAGCAGGGCTTCGCTCCTCAACTAGCCCCTATGCATCGCCTATCCTCTTGGTCAAGAAGAAGGACGGGAGCTAGAGGCTCTGTGTCTACTATAGAGCTCTCAATACACAAACTGCAAAGAACCGGTATCCCATTCCACTGATAGATGATCTCCTTGACCAATTGCGTGGTGCCACCATTATCTCTAAAATGGACCTCGGGATACCACCGAATTAGGATGGATGAGAAGGATGTGTATAAGACTGCATTCAAGACCCACCAAGGCCATTTCGAATACAAGGTCATGCCATTTGGTCTGACCAACGCATCGGCCACGTTCAACAATTTGATGAACATGGTATTCAAACCACTACGGAGAAGTTTTGTACTCGTATTCTTCGATGATATCTTGGTGTATAATGAAGGGTTAGAATCACATGGTGACCACCTCAGGCTAATGCTCCCCCTTCTACTTTATTTGAGTTAGGCAGAGATTGACATCTGTGGTTTACCATTTCAACCAGAGATTGACATCTCCATTGTAACCTTGGCAGTACGAAAGAAAGGTAGTCCATGATGGGTTTGAATACCTATTCTTTTGAGAAAGACAGAGTTAAGGTGATCCTTGGTCCGTTGAAAATCGGAGACACATCCAAATCGGTTCTTGTGGAGAATAGCCTTTTCCTTAAAAAGACCTAACTTCATGAAGCCTTAGAATAGTTTCAGGTAGTCTTTGCCTTATTGGTAAAAGAGACCGCCCCTCAAAACGGGGACCTCGAAGTCCCCGCAGAGCTGAAACCTCTCCTTGAAGAGTTCCAAGACATCGTTCCAGCTGATTCAAATACCTAACTAAGCGACCTGAATGGAAGGCTAACCAATGAATGAACTGTTCTCCCCAGCTGTTACGAACTATCAGATGGTCAAGAATTGACAGGATTGAAGGGAATTGATTTCAGGGATTAGATAAAGAGGGAATTTATGAAATAAGAGTTACGAGAACAGCTAGTCGAACAGAAGCATGAGTTAAGTGGTGTTGCTAACTTCCTTACTCATTGTAGCTGCTTTGATGGGGGACATGGAAGGATTGAAATAACAAGAGGTAATGTGAATCAGCTAAGGTTGCCTTTTTCAAGCAAGTAAACTAGTGGCTTCACCTACCTTATTGTGTTGTAGACATCTTGAACAGTAAGTAAGGATCAACTTAGGTTTAAGCTAGAGCTGCTCCTTCTATCACATCGGATTCTATTAAAGAGATGGCCCTTCTCATCTGATCTGCATCAACAGGAATGCGGGAAAAGCTTCTTCTGGCCCCAGAGTCCCTAGCAGCCTTAAGCCCATAAGCTACTTCCTTTAGTTGAACTGGTTGCTTTATAGGTCAATTGAATCTTAGCCAGTTTCTTCTTACTCCTTTTGTTCTCATTCCCGGCCAACCGTGCCATGAAGAGTCGAGCAAGAGCAATCGCAGCTTTATCTCTGCCTTTGCTGCTCTCATTCTTGCCTTATAAAAGCTTCAATCTACAAAAGTAGAACTACTGATGATAGGTCTGGCCTACAACTGACTTGCTTTTAGACTTACTGGCTGAAGAGCAAAGAGAAATCTATTTTACAGTAAATTCCTCTTAGAATAGCCTACCGCTCTTTATAGGTTTAGTAAGGCTACCTTGAGCCCAATGAGTGTAATACTTGGAGCGAGTAATAGAGAGGACGGAAGATATAGACTCTGTCTTTCCTTTCTGGCTTGACCATGAGGCCATGACTATTATAATCTTACAGGAAGCAACCGGTGTACCCCGCCGATATCAGAAATCAAGTACAAATGGGCCCTCTTATTAAGGAAATAAAATGATAGCCTTCTGAGCCATTCTCATTTCAAAAGCAAAAGATCACCATCGCGGAGACATCCTTACACACTATGCGGTTGGTTTAAGTACATCTCTCTCCATAGAGGATGGACAACCATAATCAATTTCTCTCTTTTTCAGCATGGCCATGGAAAGTTTTTTAATATGATTTGACAGACATTCCTAGGGCTTCCAAATACATTAGCCAATATGAGACGTAAACATGTCAGTTAGCCAGGTCTAAAATCCACTTTTCAGTCATATTGCTTTCTTTTTGAGTAAAAAATAATTTGCAATTATGGAATCCTATCTTAAAGGCCAGTCCTATATTTTTTTAAATAAAATTGAATAGAAATTTCATGAGATGGGAATTTGTATCAAAGAGAGAAAGAAATGGCTTCTCTGCTTGAGAATTTTTGGCTATGAGGCTCTTTGAAGATCCAGGTAGACAAAGGATTCCTCATGGGGGCAAGGGGAAAAGGGATGTTTGCTTTGGTACCTGTCAATCATTTTAAATCCCGCTTTCATTGACCTTGAAGTCTGAGAGAAGGCTTTTTCTTTCTATTAAAAGATCACAAATCTGAGGAGTGATCAGTCCTCTTTCAATCCTTCATCTTCTTATGAGTAGCCGTCGCGGGGGATCCTCAGTCTGAATCCTCCACTAGCATTAGACCAACAGTCAGTCTAGCTCTCGCTCTTATCCAATTTCCTTATCCTTTTAGGGCAAGGTCAAAGTAGTCTTCGCCACCTTAGAATACTGAATTTAGGCAAGACCAACAGCTACTTCATCTCCTGATTTCAGCGTTCCGTCTTTACGTCCTGTGGTGGGGAAGTATAGTGCAATCTACATCCAACCATGGGTTCTATCGGAATATCATCGGTCTTACCACAACATTCTCCATTCCTGAAAATTCCTCATTGGGTAGATTCTATCAAAAAATCCCAGTTCCACTTTATTAGCCTATCCTTATATGCTCCAAGGATTTAGCCTGCTACTATATCCAATCCATCTGAGTTGTCCCAATAAAGCGGATTTCACTTTAATACATCTCCGTGTACTTTCCTTATTGGTCTTACTCAGATACTTACTCGGGTTATTACAATATGGACATAGTCATTTATTGCCCAGTCCACTTATCTTTCTCCTTTTCTTTACGGTTAACAGGGTCAACTAACCAAAAACCTTTGCTGTTCATCGCCAGTTACAGATCGTAACAACTATCACCATCACCCCGATCACTCTGATAACTGATACCCAGTGCTGCGAGTGGAATGACAATGAAGCGAGTCTAGAGGTACCGGCAAGTTCTCCTGTGAAAAGAAGTGGAACTAAACAAGCTAGTGTTTTTAATATGAAAGGAACGCGGGTCATACCCGTACAAGTTCAGAAAGAAATCCTGGGAAAAGACGAGCAGATAAAAGTTCTCTTGCCCGTACGCTAGTAACCTAGCCCTGCCTATCGAAAAAAGTGATTGGAATAACTATCTTCCTTCCATTGAAATCTGAGCATCGCTAATAGGAGATTTTCTTATATTTCCATGGTATTCCTCCCTTCGTCATCTTCGATTTGCAGATTTGAAACAAACAGCTATACGAGTTTTTGAGTACCAACGAAGGAGTGCCAAGGAACTAAATTAGCTCGAGTGGAGCTGGGCAACCAATTCAATGACTTTTTCGTAATGAAATGACTTGACTGCTGGTTGAGAGTCAAAAAGATACCAAAGCTCGTGGTGGAACGAAAGTGATTAGGGGAAGGAAGGAAAGGTAAAGAAAGAAAGCTGAACGTAACGAAAGTGAAAAGAGCGATTCCCCTATAGACAAAAGTAATAAATTACAATTTACCTACCGCTTGCCTTCTACAGGATGGGTCCCCTCCCTCCGTAGGCTTACGGCAACAAGACCAATCCGCTCGATCCACTAATAAAATAAGTTGGAGACTACTAATCTGCCAAATTTGTTGTAGCTTTCCCAACGCCTGGGGGCTTAGTTACGTATCATAGGTAAATCTCTCCAAAGTCGTTAGCCTATCGTCATACTATG
Organism: Oryza officinalis; assembly: GCA_008326285.1. Classification (NCBI taxonomy): domain Eukaryota; kingdom Viridiplantae; phylum Streptophyta; class Magnoliopsida; order Poales; family Poaceae; genus Oryza; species Oryza officinalis. Next base: position 30,255,281 of record BDMV01000003.1, on the reverse strand, counting down.
TTATAGCCCGCCCTTGCCTAGTTGACATCTTTTGCTTTTGATATCTGCTTTTATGACTCTATTGACCGTAGGCCAACGTTTGACTTCCTGGAAAAGCAGGCACTAGGGAGAGCAACCATGAAGGAACAATATTGATGTATAGAAGAAGGGAGTAAGGGGGCTCGTCAACCTGCCTTGCTTTCGAGGAACAGTTTAGTCCATCTGCTCACTTCCGGATATGAATGATAGGTTTTTTCCCCTCACTAGGATAGGAAGCAAGGGTTGAAGGAATAGCACTTGGGAGCGAAGCATAGGCAAAGGACTACGAACTCGTACCATCCGTGATAGAAGAAAGAAGGATCAGATCGTAAGTGAACAGTGGCAAGAGCGTAAGCGAGTTTAGTCATCCACATCAACTTTGAAATCGGAGACAAGGAAAACTTCATAGAAGCACCATGGATCAATATAGAGATGTGAACCAATATCCTTTTCCTGGTGGGCTCTGAAGTACCCGTCTTTTGCACAAGGCCTCGTGTCAAAAAACTTCCAACCGCGTCCTCCTACCTCGCCCATTTGCGGAGATCATCTACATTTTGCTCCGTGTCAAGCTCCAGTCGGCCCAAACGTTTTCCTTCGGGAGGGCATAAAATCGCTTTCTTTCTGTAGGGAGGACAAACATAAGGACGATTCAAGTAAGGGCCGAGAGCCTACATATCACTGAGATGGTGTAACGTCCCGCCTCCACGAGGCCGGGCCCGCTTACATCTAGCAGCTTAAATAGGACATAGACTGCCCTCACAAACCAACACTAGTCTTTTCTGCGCACTTTGTGCTCACTCGTGCGCACCCGGGAAGACTTCCCGGTCGGTCACCCATCCCTAGATTTCTCCAAGCCAAGCACGCTTAACTTTAGAGTTCTTTGAAGATGGGCTTCCGGAAAAGAAGTTGCAACTTGTTGGCATGAGTATCCTATCAATCCTATTATGCCTTGGGCCGGGGTGTTACATCCTCACCCCCTTAAGAGATCGACGTCCTCGTCGATCAACCCCAAGCCAGGAACTCCCTCTCTTGGCCATGTCCGTGTGTCCAGTGCCAGCGCATGTGCCATGCTGTGTGACCATACCGGGTCCACACCAGCCATGCACACCATGCCTGCGCAACTGCGACACACCCATGTCCAGTGCCAGCGCATGTGCCATGCTGTGTGACCACACCGGGTCCACACCAGCCATGCGCACCATGCCTGCGCAACTGCGACACACGCGCCCGTGAAACCGCGAGAGTCGGCTCTGATACCATCCTGTAACGTCCCGCCTCCACGAGGCCGGGCCCGCTTACATCTAGCAGCTTAAATAGGACATAGACTGCTCTCACAAACCAACACTAGTCTTTTCTGCGCACTTTGTCCTCACTCGTGCGCACCCGGGAAGACTTCCCGGTCGGTCACCCATCCCTAGATTTCTCCAAGCCAAGCACGCTTAACTTTAGAGTTCTTTGAAGATGGGCTTCCGGAAAAGAAGTTGCAACTTGTTGGCATGAGTATCCTATCAATCCTATTATGCCTTGGGCCGGGGTGTTACATCTTTGTAACGCCCGTTTTGTCGCGGCGTTAGCGGGAAAACTAATCTGCTAAAAACCCTATTTGCGAAAGTTTGCTCTTCGGTTGAGTCTGGTCGTGTGCCAAGGTCTCGTGTCTCCCCTCTCTCTTCAATCCCGGAGAAAACCGCGAAAACGGATTTCAAATCCGAGCCCTAATCCTCCCAAAACCAAACCCTCAGAAAAAGTCTGTTTTACCCCCCTGCCCTCGGGCCGGATCCTTCCCGGCCTATTTCCCTCTTCCTTCCCTGGGCCGCCCCATGGCCCAGCCCCTATCGGCCGCCCCCTCTCTCCCCTTCTTTTCCTGGGCCGCCCCCGGCCCAGCTCTCTCTCCTTCTTGGGCCGTCTCGGCCCAGCCGCCTGCCCGGCCGCCTCCTTTCCCCGCTGGGCCGCGCCAGGCCGCTCGGCCCGGTCCGCGCCCGAGCCGCGTCGCCCCCAGCCGCGCCGTCCTTCTTTCTCTCTCTCTCTTCTCCCCAACGGATCCCGCCGGCGCCGTTCCGTCGCCGCAGACCGCCGCTGGTCCGCCCGGCCCCGCCGCCTCTGCGCGCGCGTGCCGCCTCGGAGAGCCGCGTCCTCTCTCTTTCTCCGTGCCCTTTCCCTTCTCGGCAAGGGACCGGCTCCCCTTTCCTCCCTCCTCTTTTCCTCCTTTTTTTTCTTCTCTCTCGGCCGCCGACCGCCGCCGACGTCACCGCTGCCGCGCTTGGCTGCTAGCGCGGGGAGCGCCCGCGCGGTCCCCTCGCCGCGCCAAACCGACTTCCCCCCTCCAAAACCGACCTAACTCCCCCCTACAAAACCCCCCCTCCGCCGGGCCGCCATTGCCGCTTCCACCCGAGCCGCTCCACTCCGCCTCGCTGCCGCCGCCGTCCGTGCCGTCCGCCGCCGCCGCAGCCGAGGGCGCCCGAAGGAGCTCCGGGCGCCATCTCCGCCGCCCTCTTCCCCGGCCCGGAGCCGTGCCGCGCCCGCGCCCGCGCCGTCGGCCTCCATCCCGGCTTGCCGCCCCGCCGCGGTAAACCTCCTCCCCTCTCCCCCTCAATCTCCCCCACCTTCGTCGGTTTAGGCCGCTAGCCAACCGTAGGACCCCCCCTCCGGCCACCGCCGTGGCCGCCGTCGCCTTCTCTCCGCCCCGGCGCCGTTGCCCCCTTCCTTTTCTTTTCTCCCCGTCGGCTTGGCCGCCGCCTCAAACCGCCGCCGTCGTGCCCCGCTCCGATCCGAGCCGAGGGCTCGTTCTCCCTCTCCTCTCTCTCTCCACCGGCGCCTCCCGACGCCGTCCACCCCCCTCCGGCTTGCCGCCCTCGCCGGAGCACACCGCCGACCGCCCGCGAGCCGCCCTCTCCGGGGCGAGCTCCTCCCCTTTTCTTCCCCGCGCGTGCCGACGTGGATGCCACGTCCGCCCGCCCCGGCCCCACGGAGACCGGTCAAACCCCCTTCATCGGCCGGGCCGCGCCGCCAAGCCGGCCTCGGCCTCTTTCCCCTTCTCGGCCCAGTCGGCCCGTGCCCGCATCGGCCGCTTGGCCTCGCTCCCGCATCGGCCACTCGGCCTCCCCCCCTTGGGCCGTCGGCCCGAGTCCCTCGGTCCGGTCCGTCGGCCTCGTTGATCGGACCAGGCCGTGTCACTCGGCTTGGGCCGCGCCCGTGAGCGCCGGTCCGCTCGGCCCGTGAGCGCCGCTCGGCCTCCGGCCCATCGGCCGCTAGGCCCATCGGCCATTTCCCTCTCGCGCGCCGATCGGCCATGGGCCGATCCCTTCGGGCCGCCGGCCCATTATTTTCGGCCGCGCCCGCTCTAATCCTTTGGGCTGCCCTTAGCCGCCCAAAATAAAGTCTAGATTTCATCCCTCCTTCGTTTCTTTTCCAGGGAATTATTAATTAATTATTAATTCCTTTTCTTTATTCCAGAAAATCCTTTAATCTTCGGAAATTCATATCTTTTCAACCGTTCGTCCGATTGACTCCGTTCCACCTCCTGTAAATCCTAAAATCGAGATCTACCTAATGGCACGCTTAGTGGTCTTAATAGGGCTTCTTTTATCGTTTTGTTGAGTCGTCTCGTTTCGCGTGTAGTCTCGGAGCCCGAAGACCCGCAGTGCGCAGTTTTCGAGGAAGAAGCTCAAGATCTCGAGCAAGGCAAGTCACCTTTGATCAATTGAACCCATAATTTAAATTAAGTATTTTGATTCCGCAAACTATGCATTACTTAGGTTACACTTGACACTAGGCCTCGGTTTGCAATACAACCGGCAGGCCCTACCCATTTGCTGCATTCACCTTCCTTGATATTTGATTACCCTAACACCCTTGTCACCCCTCAGGTGATGCCTCGGTATCCGTACCTCGTGTACGAATATCGAGACTCCCCTCAAACTTTAAAATTGATCACCTGGGTAAAACTTGAGTTTACAAAATGCTTGGAAAACCCGACACTTGGGTCGGTGCCTTGAAAACTAAAGTGGGTTTCTAAAACTCGCGGTACGGGAGACGTACTGGAGGTACGGTCTGCCCGTTCTCGCTCTAAGGACCGATTCCTTGGGAATTACATCCAAGCATATGTCAAGTACGACCACATGGGTGATATGGGACGCCCCTGGCTGAGTAATTAGCTAGGCCAGGGAAATCTTGATGCCAAGGGACAAGTGGATTCGCCGGGGTGGTGTCGGGGAGGACCCCTGGGCTTCCTGGCACAGTATGGTCTGGGACCTAACCTGGTGTTGGTCCGTGGGACCCCTCCCGTTGGCATAAGATGACCCTGAGTCGGCTTTCGAAATGCCTTGTCGTGAAAGCCTCAAGGTCGCCAGACGTGACCGAG